>CATIWQ010420641.1:0-12080 GCA_949673415.1 Euphorbia schlechtendalii | reverse complement strand
ATCACAAAACAAAAACAAGTGGATTATAAGCCAAAAGAAAATGCAACAAAAAATTCCAATTAGAAATCACAATGAAACATTCAATCCGCTTCTAATCTATTCAAATGAGCTAAATAGTGTTTTAATTCCAATGTTTTAATTGCAATCAATCCAAGTAGATGAGTAATTGAATGTTGAAATACTGATTTATCCCTAAACCAACAAATTCAAAAGCTGAAGAATCACAAGACGTTACCAACTTCAGTAGAGGTACTTGAAAACGGAGAAAACAGAGAAATGCCCAAATAAAATCCAATAAATAACATGTGCAAAACAAAATCAAGAAAAACTATAATGCATATAGAATTCATAAAAGATTCAAAACAATAACACCAATGCAATAAAAAATTAATTAGCATAGAGCAAGGAACCAAATGACATTTAAGATAATTAATTCAACACATTTCAAAATAAAAGGAAAAGCAAGCAAACTCAAGATTCTGGTGCGCAAACATGAACATTGTTTAAATTTTCACGGACCAAAGCTTCAACAAGATAAATAAGGCCAGATGCTTAGTAAAAGATGAGTGAAAGATGTGGAGAAGCACCGAACGCAGAGCCGCCTCTGCTACACCATCCATAGTAGTCAAAGCAACAGCCATATCTGAGTGTCGAGAAGAAAAATAAAGAAATATGATTTTCCTCTGTAGATTAGGCGATGGCAACGACGACGGAAGAGACGGCAACGACTGAGATGGCGACGGAGTTGCTTGCTTCGATCGGACTTGTTTGTTACACTATTAAAGCACGGAGCATGATTTAGAGTAGTTTTGGAATTGTTAGGGTTTTGAAAATCTGATTTATGTTTCGGGTATAACCAAAAAAGGATTTTAGAAAGATGAGTTTTAAAAAAAGAGCACATAGCATGACGAAAAATATTTGGCCTGTTTTTGGTAGTTCCATAAAATCCCCAATGATTTGTCCGTGATATCAAAGCAGGAGCTGATTTTTTTTTATTCATGTAATATTTTATTTTCCTCTTGCTCCTTCTTTCGTCAATCTCTTTTTTGTAACTTTTCCATATGAAAGCTTTGATTTAATGGTAAAGAATCAATTTCCAACTATAGATTTTTATTTTTTTACTAAAATCTGGCTTTCTGATTCGACCAGTAAAAATCGTCAAATAGCACCGGTTTTCCAGTTCACCAGTTCAACCGACCAGTTTACCGGTTGAGTTTGGATTTTTAAGAATAACCGGAACAAAAAGAAACCCGACTGGACCAGCCTCCGGTTTCGGTTTTCAAAACCATGGTTCAAATCCATTAAATTCACTTTAGGTATATTAATTCTAATTTTTTATAATAATTATTATAATTAATACTTTGATAAAAATTAATAGTAATAATAATAAGAAGAACAATGAAAAAATATTAATATAGAAAATAATTATTAAGAAATATAATTAACATTAATAAAAGATATAGTAAAAATAATTTTTAAATTGTAATAATTACTAGTGTTATTGAGATAATAATATTATTAATGTAACTATAGTATAATAATATTTTTAATTATAATCATGTTATTAATTAATTTGAAAATGTGATACGGGACAACAAAATGAGAGTATTTATTAATTTAAAAAGTTATAATGATTTTGTTATCAAATAATAAGTGATAATTTGAATCTAATCTGCAATATATTATAATAATAATAATTATTATTATTATTATTATTAATTCAAGTGTAATTGTAACAATAATTATTATTTAAAAAACAAATTTTTAATTAAATAATTTTACATATTATAACAATTTTTTATTATTTATGTTATTAAAATTGTTTTATTTATTAATTTACATATGTAGTTATTAATATTATTATTTGTAATTATTGGCATTAATAATTTATTATTTTTTAGTATTTGTTGGTTTAACCTATTATTTTAATAATTAATGTATTATTAATAAGTTCAGGTTCATTAAATTCAGTTCAGGTTTCAGAATTCGAAGAGATTAGGACCTAAAACCGAAACAAAAAAATCAAACTACACTAAACTAAATCTAATTCTGTTCGGATTTAGTTTATAAAAAATATATAATTTAGTTTTCGATTTTTTTAATAAACCGAACCAAATTAGATACAAAACTTTTAAAAATTTAATATAATGTGTGTGTATATATATTATTAAAAAAAATCTGGACTTTATAACGTTAGTATCCTCTACAAATTTATTATTTTAAGTTCATCATATTCAACTACAGTGGCAAGTTTAAATATACTCACATAAATATATCAAGCATTGACACAAAAAAAGTGGTGCATATAAACTTGGCAAAGATTGTCATCTGTTGACACCACGTATCATTGAAATAACAAGTGCATTAATTTCGTATAAATTCAATTGAGGTTCTTATTATTCCTTAATTTGGTTTTAGATTGGTTTTCCAACCAAACCAAAATTTGCTCAACCCTAACAAAAACATACAACCATCAACAACAACATACAACAACGGCTAAACGAACCCTCAAATATTTTATACTAGTATTTACAAATTACTCATGCAAGGTTACTTTATTATTTATCGACTACTATCTCTTTGAGAAAACTGTTTTTTTTTCTTTTATGATATCAAACAATCATTATAATTTAACATTTACAATTGTTTTAATTTGTTTAGTTGGACATCAAAATTTGGTCAGCTACATCAAAGAATTATCAACAGTGTTATGAGGATAGGAGCAAGGATGGTCCGCAATCAAAGAGATCCAAATATTTTATTTTACATGTGTGTGGTAAGCTACATCAAAGAATTAAATTCGGTCTTTTTTACTCAGTCATACATAATTTGGTTCACTTGTGGTTCTTATTATTCCCTTAATTTGGTTTTAAATCGATTTAGTTTGAATCGGTTTTCGAACCAAATCAAGATTTGTTCAACCATAGCAACAATACACAACCATCAACAACAAGCTGGGGGTCCTGGGTTCAAGTCCCAGATACCTCTAAATTTAAATATTCCTACTTTCTCAAAAAAAAAAAATACAATAACAGCACACTCCACTGTATACAGTGTCGGTCTTACGAAATATGAGGTTCTAAGCGAAAATGTTAAAAAAAAGTATGTGATTACGAAATTGATTTTACATGTTTAGGCTTAAAATTGCAAATAAAAAATTAATTAATGAAGAAAAATTATATAATTGAGGATAAATAGATTCGATTTTCACCAACAATAAGTTATGGTAAAAAATTTAATGATAATAATTAAACTTCATGAATAAGTTGATTAACATCTAATGATAATTATTGTCAGTTAATTAACAATGTGGAATATACTTTCTTAGTAAAAAAGAAAAATATAGCATTACTTTTATATAATAAAAGTAAATATAGGGTTCTTGATTTTATGAGGTCCTAAATGAACATCTTACTTGTTCCTACTGCAAGTTCCACTCTGACTATATATACAATAGCTATATGAAGATCAATGTTGTATAGACGAGGAATTGAGGATTAGGGAAGCACACAGTGGTCAAGTGGCTGAAAAATCCTAGTATCCCTGAAATAACCCTATTATTTTACTTAATTCCAATTAATTTTGGTCCAACTAAACCCATCTCTTTAAACACCAACCCATATACACCTACATCCACTTATTAACATTAGTATTAATCTTTCATAACAATGGAAATTTGCATTTATTAATGGCCATTAATGTGGACCATACACCCACATGGAAATAATTAATCTCATCTTCTAAACTAGGCCATCCACATTATTCATGTTGAACTATATGGTACTTAATTATCATATACCCTATTCAAGTATTCACCTGGATTTATTCTTACTGCTATTGTATGAGTTCTTTATCCCCCCTTCCGAATTAACTATAAAATTCTTTGTTTTATGGTGTTTTCTTATATAGTGTAAATGGTTTATAATTAGTAAATATTTTTTTTGAAAAACATATAATTAGTAAATATAAATATATAATTGCTCTACAGGGTGATTTTGGAATTTACATATTTAGCATTAATAACGAATTGTACTATCATCAAATGAATCCCGTCGTAATTATTAGCAAGCAAATGCTATTGCTCATGGCATATGCATTTTGAGGCTTTAAAGTTTCATTTTAATTGATGATTACACTTATTATTAAAATTTATATTATACTGAACATGTAGGTTTTTTTCTTTTTCTAGTCATTCGTCCAAAACTTTAATGAATTTACTTTAGTTAAAAGAGCATTACTTATTTAAGTCTGATACTGCACTAGCTAAGAATCAACAAATTCATTTTGCCTACTTTTAAAAAATCGATAGTTTTACTTACACAATGTTATTGTAGATTAATTTTTGTTGTAAGACAAAGAACAAAAGCAATCAATACATGTATAGAGAATATACTTTATTTCTTCATTCTCTCCGTCACAAATATGAACGAAGTACACACATTCCTAATTACATGGGAGGGAAAGAAAATGAACATAAATCGTAGTATTTATTAGGGCAATAATAGTCATCCAATAAATATAAACAGTAATTTATTTATAACAATTTTTTTAAAAAATTGCTCAAAGATTTATTTTAAAATTTTATGATCTTATTATACAAGTTAAAACAAAATATTAAATTTTATACTTAAAAATATTTTGTAGATTAGTTAAAATCACTATAAATCAATGTTCTTACAAAAATTATCAAGATTTCATATCTCAAATCTTGCAGAGAGTGCTTGAAAGCTACATGATAAATATTAGTATGGGCTACCAATAAAATAAGGAACATAAGTACTAAAGGTTTATTTGGTTGGCGGAATGGAATATAATAAGAAATGAATGGTAAAATTTCAAATATGATGCATGACCCAACATCAGGTGGAATAGCTATTCCTAGCTACCATAGGAATCATGAAATAGCTATTTTTCTTTGAAATGAGGAAAAGTTATTCTATGATTTATGTAGCAGTTAGGAATAGTTATATCTTACGATGTCGGAGTTATGCAACATATATTTGGCATTTTCCCATATACTTTTTTTCAATTTTATTCTATTCAATTCCGTCAACCAAAAGAGTAATAAGTGTATAAGAAAATCACATAACAAAATTTATTTTTGCTGAAATATTTGATAAAATTAGATAAGCACATCAGTTCGCTGGGGTTTTCCTACACTTGCTTATCTTTACAATGTAGTAACAATTATTTTAAATGCTATTATCTGAATGGAATAGCCGGTCAGAATCATTTTATTTTATTTGGAAATGTTGTCCTTGTTGGGTCCCGAATAAGATAATTCGATAGTAAGGTGATATGTGTTAACTAAAATAGATTTGCAACAACAATAGTAAAACAAGTAAAGAGATACAGAGGTTTAAGTGGAAACCCTAGAAAGGGATCAACCACTAGGCACCGATAACTCCACTAATAAATTATGGGAATACAAAATACAAGCTCTCTCAAGTATACTCAAACTCGAGCTATAATTTTAGGACAGTTGGAAACACTCTAATTTTACTCACACAGTAAAATCACTCAACTCTCACTCTCTAATTACTCTCTTGTGGTAATAAATTAATCTACAAGAAGAAACTCTCAAAATACTTTTTTATAAGAATAACACTCTACAAAAAGAAATTGATTTGTTGTTTTGCTTGAATGATTTGGATCAACAGGAGTATTGCTATTTATAGGCAAATGAGTTCACCAATTGGCAATCAGAAAATCAATGTAAACACATTGATTTAAGGCTGCCAACTAACAACCATATCTCCTCCCTATTTGAAAATTTGCATAGACAAATTGCCACCCTTAATATGCTGAACTATTTTCAACCAAATTAATTAGTCCAACACGTCTCGTTCCTTTTTTCCTTCAATTGAAGTCTCGACCCATCAGTCGTAGCAGTTAAGAAAACATGTTTGTAATCTAAAACACGTTATGAACTGATAATATCAATCCTAATAACGGTTCTTTGGTTAACGATTTAACTTGTCTTCTTCTCTGTCTAGTAAAAAAGAAATTTGAGTTCTTCTCCTACTGTCTTTGTGTTAATATTTAAAGTAATTGGATCGATTAGCTGGATCAATGCAATCGTGACATTTCATCGAACAAGTCACGAGTACGGAGTACACACTTGGTCAGGTCCTGTTACGACTTGGGAAGTCTGGGGGCAGCGCCCCCTGGTGCGGGGTTTCGAGGGGCAGCCCCTGGCGGGGTTGAGGGGTAGCGCCAAGGGTTTTTTTTCCTGAACCCACACATCGTTTGGAAAATTCATCAGAAAAATAAATTTTGAATTGAAATAGTAAGTCTGTTGAACAAAATTGAAACCCGAAAAAACATGTCTTTTAAACATGACTGCTACCCGAAATAGTATTTCTATTGATATTTTGATTATTTATTTCATCAAAACGAAACTGACAAACACACAGATTAACTCAGTTGTTTTTTTCTCAGCAAATCAAATTCTCATTCTTAACAATATTTCTAATTTTATCCGATTAAAAGTTTGATGAACCGATCAAATAAATTTCAATCTAATAATGTATTTGCCACTCCGGACACATGAAAAAAGAATCCCTAAATTCCAACGCTGTCCTTATTCTCAACCTGGACAAATCTAAATCCGTTACAACCCCATCCAATAAATGATGCCTATATCATGTGCCGGATAATTAATCCTTTGGGTTCAACCGTGCAAGTTTCCAAATTACTATAACTAGCTAGGGATTAAGAGTGGTATTAAATAATGTTCTATAAGGGGTATAAATCATTAAATTGTATGTTAAAATAAATAATTTAATTTATGTTATATGGAGTAGTATATTCTATGGCTCAGGTTGTATACTAATTGAAAAACAAAGAATAATTATTATTCACATGCAATAATATAATAAGTTACAGGAATTGAATCGCAAGAGATAATGATGACTAAGCTTATAAGTACTCAATTATTAAGTCTAAGTAACACAGTCGACAACAATCGAAAACCTACAGAGTCTTTTAACTTGTAAAGGGTTTACTCTTTCATTTTACTTTTTTCTATACATATTTTTGTTATCTTTGTATATTTGCTTGACTTTGGGTTTTTACCATTTCTCCTTTTAGATAATCGATCTTTTTTTTGTATTTACTGCAAGTGTTAGTGTAGCATAATCGATATGATCAGTCACAAAAATACCTACATAAATTTATTAAAGCAACTTTTCTCATTCCTCATTTTTTAAAAAATCTCTTTCCAAGAGATCTTATATCCTTGAATTTCCACAAGTTCAGCATGTTTAGATTTAGTGATTTTCCTGATTTGATCTCAAAAAAAATTGCATCTTGTTTATATAGTTGGTATTTATCAAATTTCTCAAAGTATTTCCAGTATTAGATCATCACAATTTTGCTTTCAAGTTTCTTGATATAATTTTCCTCCACAGCATCACATATATGGATCGTTTCAATATTGGTGTTATAAACCTTAACAAATAATGTTTATGTTTGATCATAAATGGTTATATAGCAACTCACTTCTATCTATAACTTTTTCTGACTTGAACAGTGGACCAACATACTACTTCATAACCTTAAACAATTAAAATCAAATTGGTACCTAAGAGTTTCTATTATTATATAAATGCAAGAAAAGTCATCAATTGTTAGTTATTTACTTATTTTAAAAGTAGAATAGCGTGTTAGAGGTATATATATCTTATGCCGTGTTCCTAAAATAATTAGTGCATTCCCCCGATAAGAATGCTCACGGGGCGGGATCGAGATTTTTTAATCTCTAAATAGCTTTTGGAGATGGGAATTAGAATAGCATTCCCTAACCCGATAAGTTTTAATCGGGAATCCCCGAATATTCTTTGAAGATTACTCAAAAAATCAAATTATTTGCTATATTTTAGAATAACTATTTGATAATGTAAATTATTTTATAAAAATATTTTTAGTCATGTGGAATATGGACTTATATATACTAATGTTTATTAAATATCGTAATTTTATAAATCTAAATCTCTTTAAATATAAGTAAAAAGAATATTTTATTTTATGTATTACTTTGATTGTTGAAAAATTTTCTAATCTAATATTTTAATTTTTGTATTTTTAAGTTTCATATATATGTTATGCGGTAAACATTATATTTATTTAGCATTGAGTAGTATTGACACAAAAATTTATTTTGATCTTTTTTCAAAATATTGATATGGAATAATTTTGTTTTATGAAACTTTTTTTTGCATTTGATTATTTTAATGGAGAATTTGAATCCTAATTGGGTAATGGGGAATAGAATTCCTCAAACCCTAACGAAAACGTGGTTAGTAGACAATTTTTTCTCAATACCTTAATGAGGATGGAGAGTGCATTCTCCATCCCATTAAACCTCACTATCAACCCCATTGATGTGTGCTGTGTAAACAATTTAAACACTTGAGAGACAATTATGTATAGTTAAATAAGGAGTAGATGGTGAATAATTTTTTTAACGCTGTAAAACATTGGGAGTAATAAATATACGGATACCAGTCATTTCTTATTTAAAGAGTAAATTAAAATTGCATGTGAAATGCTTAAGAAAATGAAAGGTAAAAAATGATACTTTGCTTGAGAAGGGAAAAGAAGGAAGATGGACCCAACGAAACACAAGGCGCAGATAGTGTTCTTATTTTTGCTTTTCTTACATCGTAAAACGAAATATTCGTCCCATAAGCCGCATTATTTATGCCACGTGTCCGGTCAGACAATTTGGCATCTTCGTATGGGTCCCATTTCCGCCGACCAATCCGCTCTCATACGCGCTACTTAGTAGAACATAAAAATCATTTCGAATATACAGTGCATTTTACGGTAATTTTATTTTATCAAAATAAAGGTTATTTTTTACTTTCAGAACAATTTGATTAAAATGTGTAATTTAATTCAATACGCTTTTTTTTTACTTTTATGATTACATTAATTGAAAGAAAAAAAATTTTATCCCTTCACATGTATGAGGATTTGAATCTATACCATCTACGATTATAAATTAAATACTAATCACTACACTAAGATTAATTTAATATAATTAAATAAATGTAAACATAAATAAATTCATTTTAAAAAAACCTCGTACTCATTGCAAATATAATTTCACTGAAAATCCATACAATTTTTTTAGATAATTAATTAAATGGTTACTTAAAATATTGTGGGAAAGAATGGCTCGGTAGCTCATATTTGTAAATTTGTAACTTGTTTTTAAGAATGATATCATTCTACATTTTAATTGTAGATGCAATTTCTTTTCTGCATATTAACCATATATATATTTTTCTATAAGTTGTTATTATATATGAATCAGTTGAAATGTCTCATCAATGATTAACAACTTCTACAATTGGACACTGGATACATAAATGGAATCTTTTGTTTCATTTTATTTTACTTTTTAACAGGACAAACTTTGTGATTCTAGATGTAGGGATTTGTTAGATGTAAGTAATGACTTCTTACTATTCATTCATATCATTAAAATAACAAAAATATAATTTCATTGTGTATATTTAGACAAAGTTAAAAATCAATAAAATATTTATTATATTAATAAATTAATTGATTTATCTTTCATAAATTTTTTACTTATTATTTATCTAATAATTTCATTAATATTTAATTTTTTTTCTAATTAATACAAGAGTAAATTGAAAAAAATGTTAAAAAATTATATTTGATAATATAAACTGAAACTCAAAAAATCAAAATAAAAAATTCATATACACCTTTAAAAATAAAACAACCAAATTTGTTACAACGTACACATTTTGAAGTCACCTCTAATGTGTCACTATATATGTATACACACACGTGTGTATGTGTGTGTATATATATGAACAGACTAGACTCGATGTGAGAAATGAAGTACTAAATCCAACTTTAGTTTGGTCCAAGCCCGTACATTATTTATTGGCCGGATAAATTTAGTCATGTGAACATTTTTTTGTCAATCAGTATGTCTATTGAACACCCCTAATATAAAATAAATTTTATAGTGATTTTATTAAAAATAAGGGTTAGAGTTTGGACAGGCTTGAACCAGACTGAAGTTGAATTTAGTACTTCATTTTTCTGGCCCATAAATAATGACTAAATTCAACTTCAGTCTCGTTCAAACCCGTACATTATATATGGGCCGGATAAATTCAACTTCAATCTGATCCAAGGATGTACCCTAACCCTAACTTTAAAACAGAATTCCCGTTACTTTATCTTTCATTACTATTAGATTAATGATGTGATTTTTTATCTAATGATATGTAAAATAAAATTTACATTGTTAAAACAAAATCTTTATAACCAACACTCTTATATAATAGAATTTATAAATTAGGAATCAAGTAAAATAATTTATGCAAAAGGCAACACAGTTTAAATACAAACATTATGACATGTATAATACATGATAGTGCCAATAAATAGAATGATAAGTATCTGAGTACAGTTTTTGTCCTTTTTGGAATGGAAATTAGTTAGCATAAGAAATTATTATAAAAAATAAAGCCTACCCGACATGTAAAAATGTGTATTATATCGAGAAGTGATTGAGATATGGCACAATCCAATGCAGATAGTGGGAGATATTTCCAGATTCTTTTCTTTTACACAAAGATGTTACCTTAGGCACATTTTCCCATTTCTACTTTAGTTTTTTAACTAAATTATTGTTAGTATTATTTATTGTTTTCTTCGACTGTTAATTTTGACCAGTCAACTACCTTGACTGATCCCTATGATGTTCTTTCGGTCCCACTTACATTCTCATAGTACCTCCCCACTACAAATATTCCTTTATCCACAATGAGTGATTTTGTTCTCAATGACTGAATGTCTTATGAAATGGTTAGAAGTTTAACTTTGATTTTGGAAATAGGATCCAAAGAATATTTAGTAGTAGTAGTAGTATTTATACAACTTCTTCAAACATTTTGTTTTATTACTTTTTGTAGTATTAAACTGTAGTACTTAATTAAATTACAAGTGTTTTAAACTATTTTGAGATTATAAATTTGTCAGTAAGTTGTGTGAACGAAATCAAATCACTTTAATTTAAACTTAAATGTGGAATCAATCATTGTTCGTATATGGTCTTTCTCCACTCATATAGTATATTTGTTTTGTTACTTGGAATTTCTCGCCAATCTCATAATTATAAAAACCACGGATGGAAAATTATGTCTTCAAAGTTAATTAAAAATGAAAATCCGGCAAATTAAAGATAAAGAAATGATGTTAGAGGCTGACATGCCAACCATTTTGATCACAAGGTGTGTTTTCATTTACATGCAACCACAATTCAAATCTTTTGACCAATTTCTATTCCATATTTGATTCGACCAATACTTTCATGAACTGTATATCAGAATGTATTTTTTTGCTACTAATATGTAGTGCTGTAAGAATTTAAACGGTTATTTCTTTTACAATATAATTCAAATAATGAGTGTACAAGCTACGGTAGAGGTGGTAATGAATATTAATGTTTGGTTAAACTTGACATAGTGTTGGAAACTTAGGATAATGTAGGATCCTATATTGAAAATGATTGGAAAGGAATCAACCACTATAGCATGTATATAAGGTACCAACCGGCTTTAGTACAATATTAATTCATCCATTGATAGTGGTTTAGGGGTGGGGATGATGAGAGAACAATTCATGTCCTTTCAAAACTCCTTTAATTTAAAAAAACATGTTTAAGTTCGTTTTTTACTATGCTATAATTGTTTCATTTACAAAAAATACGTAATCACATGTTTTAGAGAACTACATAGATATAACATGACGAAACTTTAATTTGATTTATAAAATTAATCATTACGGATGCTCTAAAAATAGATGGATTAAGTGGTTGAATTTGAAACACGAAATTGAATAGATTTGAACAGAAAAAGGAGAATTAACTCAACCAATGTAGTTTATGTTTAAATTTTGCTTCATTTAATTCCAATTGTCTTAGAATTTTCCAATCTTGTACACTGAAATTTTAATAAGTATGCATTTTAGTTATTGCATTTGAACATGTTACTATTTAATACTGTGAAACATGAAATAATTACTGATGA
>CATIWQ010420586.1:0-10254 GCA_949673415.1 Euphorbia schlechtendalii | reverse complement strand
TAGCGCAAACGAATTAAGACTATCATATAAACCTAGACAACATCAATACTATGCTTAGTACGGGTCGCTCTCACATAGCCACATTTAGCAAGTTACCATTCCAAAAATGTTGGCTCACTAAACAGCGTTATATCACAGATCTAGTGATTATACACTATATTCTTAACCCCGAAACTACTCTTAAAATTAACTCCAACGCATATAACTTGATTAACATGAAAGACTTAACACGAAATACGCATTATGACATATAGACTTATCATAAACTTCAAAATAGAAAGTTTAAGTAGAAAGCAAAGCAAAGTTGTAAGGTATGCAAGTGAAAGCTAAAGTTGATTAAACCGTATCCACTCTTTAATGGGAGTCATCAATTCCCGCAATTCCTGTGTTTGCTTTGAATTTGGTCTCGGCTCGTACAGAACCTCCGCTAGGATGCTATTCTTTGCGAATATCGAACAAACGAATATTGAAGAACGAAAACTTTTATTGATAAGTGATTTGCAAGTACACTTATACAACAATCACTCAAATACGTAGAGAAATCTAGTGAATGAAACAAGGAATCGAATCACTTAAACATTTTCTCGCTAACACTTAAGAACGTAGCGAATCTAACTATACACACACTATATATCTCTCTTTCTCTATTGCGACCTTTTTCTCTGGCTTGATGCCCTTGAATCCCATGAAATTTGTAAAGAATTGGAGCCCTATTTATAGATTTTGAAGGGTTGCATCTATCCAAACGAAGAGTCACATCCATTGGTGAAAGATTGCATCTCTTCAATGTGATTGATTGAGAGGCTTTGATTCAATCCAAAATGGATAGGCACCTTTTCATGATTGGTTGACTCCTAATAAGTGTCTTTTCATTGGTAGTTGATGGCGGTTGATGGTAGTTGATCATGATTATCTGGCGGTTGGTAGTTAAGAAGATAATACCAGAAAACCGTCCATGTCGTGACCGTGATATGTGATTCACGACCGTAAATCTTTTGTCGGAAAATTTCTATTCTAAAGTGACCAGGTTACGACCGCGAATGATTGTCATGACCGTGAATTGAGTTTTCTTCAGAAATCTCCTTGTAACTTCACCAATCTTTGATAGCTTCGATCCTAAGCCAAATCTTTAAGTTCCACGCATCTTTTTGCACCTTTTTCACTCTATTTTCATAGAATTCCACTTTTGATCATTTTACTCCCAAGATTTACCTAGTATCTGCATTTGCATTAAAAACAACTACATACCATGTGAAATCTTTTATATGAAGTATAAAAATGATTCAAACTATAGTGTTTATTGTATAAAATTATCATGATAATAAGAGTAATTATACACTTATCAGACACCTATGGGGGGCACTAACTTGTGATGAATGATTATGTAATAGTTTAGCTTTCATCTACTTTGCCCATGGGGCATTTGAATTATTATTTTTGAATAAATCAAACATTGTTTATTTGCTTGATATTTTATCAATGACATCACTCATTCTCATAAATATATACATATTGTTTTTAGCACACATGACACATAATTTCATGAAATTAACTTGGGTATAAATGGATTCCCCATAATAAATTCAAATGATTTGACTCTTGAGAGAAAGTGAGAGACAAATACATGTACTTAGACAACACGTGATAGCAATGCTCCATCATACAAGGATGAAAGATCAATGGAAAGATCTATAAGAATGAAACATCCACTAACTCAACCAAGAGAACGAAGCACGCAAAGATCAAAAGGATCAGAGCTAGAATAAGGCCAAAATGTCAACCAAGCAAGTTGGGACCAAACAAATGGCGCAATACCACAAAGAAGGAGTTAGATCATTGAACATGTCAACAACTCCATTACAACCATTCACAAGACCAAACAACCGGCGCAATGCTACAAAGAAGGAGTCGGATCATTGCACGAGTCAACAACTCCATTCATAAGACCAAACAACAAGTGCAATGCCACAAAGAAGGACTCGGATCATTGAACACGTTAACAACTCCATCACCACCATTCATAAGACCAAACAACTGGTGCAATGCCACAAAGAAGGAATCAGATTGTTGAACACGTTAACAACTCCATCACACGGATCACCATCATTCATGGAATAATTAAACAAGAGTCAATGATAAAGATAAAAAGGAGTCAGACCATTGAACACGTCAACAGTTCCTTCACATAACTTGCTACTATTTGTGGGGCAGTCATCGGAAGAAACATCGATGATTAAGACCCATCATCACATACACGTCAAGCCAGCAAAGTGATGCGATCACCAACCAATCGATCAGAACTGCTGAACAAAACAATGAATGAAGTCATAGACATGGACGATGATTGATCTACCAAATCTTCCAAGTCTTACACAATTGCTATCATGCATAGGTGAAAGAAATAAAACTCTAAAAAGCAGTATGAACAAAAAACAAATTTGTATTTAGCCTATCAATTAACACTCGGTTAGTTGAGCAAAAATTAGAGCTTCTTTTCAAAATAGAAAAAATAATTCGCTGAGTTGAAAACCCAAAAAGGGCGACTCAAGCAAAACTTAGGACATCGAGAGAGCCACATTAGTTAGAAAACCTGAAAGGGCTAATTGATTGCAGGAGTCATATCATTTGAAACATTTATACCCCTGTTAAGTTCATTGATAAATTGTCATTTTTGTAGAATCTTTATGCATATGCTTATCTTGATTGCTTGCATGTCAATGGTAGAATGTCGCAAGTAAGCATCCAAAAAATGAAAAAAGATAAAAGAATAAAATAAAGAAAAATGAGTCTGCTAGATTGAAAACGTGAAAGGGCGGTCCAGGTAAAAATTAAGATAAGGTTCGATAGATTGAAAACCCACAAGGGTGATCTATGCAAAACTTAGAACCAAAGAAATATCAAATTCATCATCTCCTCCTTGGAACGTTACGTGACAACTCCTCAGGCAAACGGCTTCCAAGCGATGATCGCCGACACAACGCGGGATCAACTACTCATCCAGACTTTCCTCAAATCACATCCAAGCTATGAACTTGAACCTAATTCAATGAAGCCATGGTCATCGCTTTGAGGAAGTCATCAATGGAATCCCCAACAAGATAAGTCATAGGGACAGCCATGCACCAGCACAAGAGAAGGCTCTTCACTGAATGAAGCCCACGACACCTACAATAGACGAACATACATCATATCATAAAAATTGTTCATGCATAAAATCATGCATACATTACATTCGCATCACGTCATTTACAGGTAAAGACGATGCCAAACCGGGGCAACACTATCCCAAGAATCCCCACCTCCACATGAGGAACCTACAAACAAGACAATGGCCCACTCAAGCCTAAAGTCAACGTTACTAAACAACTGTGCAGTTTTCGGGACATCCCCGAATTTCTTATTAAACATATTTGTTTATCATGTTTTAATTTTTGATTGAAGGGGCAAAAATTTTTGCTTCACATAAACTCAATCAAATAATTAAAACATTCATCATAAAATGTATTAACATTATACTTTTCCATGATTTATTACAAGAAAAAAGTCAACATCCTTTTAAGGAAATTCAAAACATAACTGAAGAAGGAAACAATTATCTCAATAGCTAAAGAATGAAACAATCTCATTTATCAACCGAAGAATGAAATGGTTGCCAACCACTAAAGGGACGCCGCAGAAAGAAACGGTCGACCTGCCCACAAGGGGCATCAAGTATGTAAGGGATTCCGAAGAAAGAAATGGACAACCCTATGAAGACACAATGCCAGAAAGGATGGCCTATGTTATCACCAATTGGGAATAAGAAGTCACCAACCACACTAGTCAGGTATTCTCTCTATCCCTATGCTCTTTTCATGTGATCATACTAGTTATACAACCAGCGATGATCACACGAGGGGCAACTGTGAGCACGAGATTTTGTACCAGCTCGCATGTTCAATGATGATGGCTTTTCGGGATATTTATCCTCGAATCACATGATTTTCAACCGTCCAACGATCTTCAAATGGGAGTCTTCCTCGTCTCTGAATTTAAAAGGACTTTAATTCAAATTTAATTAAAAAATATAAAAATACGTAAAAAAAATTCAAAAAAATCCATCGAAAACCGGATCAGAGCATGCCTCGCCGTTTTTTGGTAAGGCCCGGCTCGCTAAAAGGCCTGGCAAACCTCGCCTGACTCTGCCGAGGCTCGCCAAGTAGTCTAGCGATCTCACCAGACTCGCCAAAGCCAGCCTCTCTATCTAGCTTGCTAGCGAGTTTAGCGAGGTCACCAAACTCTTTAGCAAGCCTGCCAAACTTTTTATCTTTTTTGGATATTCCGAGATTTTTCTATAAATAGTCGGACATTTTTGGATTGAAAGAGGCTCGAAAATTCAAAGAAAATTCTCTTCTTTAGTTAAAAAAACACAGATAAGAATACTTTCTTTTTTTCTTTTTTTTTAGATCCCAAAACACATTGGGATCCCAGATCTCTTCATCTTTTAATCAAATTTCTTCATATATTTCTTCAAATATCCTCAGATATTCTTGGGTCTAAAATAAATTTAGAACCCAAGTCTGATTATCTTTTTGGATAAATAAACACTTATTTTTCCACATTAAACTACAATTAAATCAAAACGAACGAGGAACGCTCCCGGGGATCGAACGGATACGCCGAAGTGGATTCATACCGTAAGGGTAAGCCATTGAGTTCCTAGAACTAGGAATTCCATGCTCATCTTCTGCCTTCATCTTTTTTCTGATTTTATTAGTGGACCTAGGAATTATTTTTATTCCTTATTATTGTAAATATGTTGTAATTCTCTTCATCTTTTATTTCTTTTTAATTTTTATGTTAGAATACCCCAACAAAGGGAATTAAAATTATTCCCGGATAACTGACCTCACCTTTTTCCATGCAGTCATTTTCACTAATAAAATTAACCAATATACGTGTAAATAAAAATGAACTATTTTATTTAAAATAACAACTTAAATCGTTGATGTTTTAATTAGGCCATATGGGCCTCGCTAAAATCAAATCAAACATATGTGATATATCCCCTGTGCTAACCTTTGTGGATGCATGTTTAGGCTTTTATTTTTCCTTCGAGTATTGCACATATTTTCAAGGAAATGTAATTAATAGGGTAGCGGGCAGTTGCATCCCCCGATTTTTGAAAGCCTTGTAGTTTTTATTTTTCGCATTTATTTTTTGCATTTACTTACTGCTTTATGGATGGTTTATTATTCCGCTTTGTGGATGGTTTATTATATTGCAATACAAGAATCATGCATATAAAGTCTAAAAAATACCTAATTACGAATATGTATAACTAAGAAAATATGGTTTTCTGTAGATATAATATAATGTGATCACTTAAGAAATAAGCAACTTATCCCTAACTCGAATCTCTGTGTCTTAGTGGGCCGTCCCTCAAACGGTAAGCCTCACAAGACACTAATTCCTAGAAAGAGCTAATCCAGGTGGCGACTCCACACTAACAGACGATGGATTCGCGTTCGAACCGATCTAAAACATTTCTGGGTCCCTAACCCGGTGCTTCTTTTTCAAACACCCCAGTGGACCGCGCCTATGAAATCGCGCGCTCTCTCCCCACTGCTCCATGTCGCCCACTCACAATTATGCTATCAAGTCTAATTGTCTCGAAGTTATGTGTTATAACAAGAGTGCAATTGATCTGTCCAAGAATCCAATTCAGCATGGAAGAATGAAGCATGTCAACATTAGGCATCACTTCATTAGAGATCATGTGCTACGTGGAGATGTCAAGTTGGAATATGTTCCATCTGAGGAGCAGTTCGCTGATATCTTGACCAAACCATTGCCAAAGCAACAATTATGTATACTGAGGTAATTGATTGGTATGGCTAATCCACGATGGATGAAAATCTCAAAAATTTGGCTAAGTGTTAGAGATCAAGCATGAGGTGACTCGTGGATAACACCATCAAGTTTTTAAAAGAAATGATGTGATGAATAGTTCATGGTTAAAATTCAAATCTACGTTTCCAAAAAGATACATGTGTGAATAGGAACTGTTTTTACTAATCTCACCATTTATCTGATGCGGTTAATTTGAGGTCAATCACAGCGTTCATTTTCATCATAAGATGAGATCGTGACACGTATCAAGGAGAGATGAGATCGTCTATATAACTTGAACAGTTGAAGAGAATGGGTCACTTGCTTTCTACGAATTTGAATCATCAGAGCATTCAAACCCTAATTTCTTTTTCTTTAAATATTTTCTCAAATCTCTCAAATGGCTAGAACCAAGACCACCTTCATACTCCAGAAAACCACTGTAATGAGGATTATTGTGAACATGGAAGGGAAAACTAAAAAGCTTACTCTTGAAGCGGGCACTACTTTAGAAAGAGTAGGCTGTGAAGATGGCTTGGATTTTGGTCTAGTCTTTAAAGTGAACTATAAAGGACAGCTGCTCAACAAAACCATGCACCGAGTCATCAAGTAGTAGCATCTCAGTACCTTCTTAAGGATGGAGGGTCCAGCAATCACAGGGCTCATTAGAGCCTTCTACACTCATCTTTACACAATAGAAGGTTTTAGTGATGTCCTGCTGGTGGACTTTAGAGGTAAATTTACCTTGATTTGTTCTCGGTTGATTGGAGCATCCTCAACATGCCTAATTCAGGCACCCAGCTTCACAAATCCAGTGATGAAGATGACGTTATCATTCCTGAGGATTGGGAACTCCCTGCCAACTAAGTTTCGAGGGAGATTGCCACCAGCGGAATGTCATGGATAGCAAGAATGTGCCATGAGCTGGTAGTGAAGCTGTTGCTACCCAAAACAGGCTCGCTGACTAACTGCACATATTTCGAACGTTGTGTGGTCTACCATATGGTAGAGGGTAAGTAGCTCAATTAGCCAGTGGTGATTCTTCACCACTTGACAAAGGTGACTACCGTCTATCACTATGGTCACCTCATAACTAAGATTATGAGGGTAGTAAAAGTCGACGTGTCTCAGTTTTTGGGGTAGTCTGGTGAAACAGTCTTGCCAGTGAAGAAAAGGCTAGAAATGTCACATTTTAGGAGGTTAGCTCATAACCAGGTTCATGCTAGGTACACCAAGGCTCAGCAAAAGCGTAAGCTGAAGTGTGTACGGACAGTACTGCCTGTGGACATCCGCAAGGAGGAGGAGGACCAATTCATGGTGGACTATGAGAGTGATGACTTAGACAAAGTTCCAATCTCCAACATCTTGGACAATATCACCACCATTCCCTCTAAAGCAGAGAAGGATACTTCCTTTAAGGCTAAGGGGAAGAGTCCAGCCAAGTGTAGTGAAGCTCTTGCTTAGCATCAAAGAAGGATGATGCAAGCCAAAACCCATACCCAAAGGGAGGTAGAGGCTAAGTTATTAGCTGAGCAGCAAGCTGAGGAGAAAGAAGAAGAGGCTAAGGTTAATGAGACCCTACGCCAAAGGAAGCGAAAAATAGCATTCTCAGATGCTACTGAGGAGCAGGGTAAGAATAAGAAGTCTAGAGATAAGGACCAGATTGGGTCCAATGCTATTGAGAATATTCAAGATGTTTTTGCTAAACTTAAGGGCACTCAGCTTAAGCGTTCTTCCACCATAAGGCCATTACAGAAGAATGTGTAGGTGGTGAGCAGCGAGGAGGATGTTGGAGAAACCCTTACCTTGATCCCAGAGGAGTCTGATCCTTAGGACCCTAGTATCCCCACTCCCACATTCACTCATGTTAAGGAGCCTTCTTCTCAGCATGAGCAACCTTAGGCTGACACATCCTTGGGTCAATAAGCTAACCTAGAGGTCTCACAAAATCCCACCTCCTCATCTTCTCCTATAAATCCTCAAAACCCTTCTCTTGTAAATTCTTCTATTCCATCAAGTTCTACTCCAGTAGATCTTGAAACATAGAAAAATCCTTCCCCTTCTAACTCTGTACATTCCCCAATCCAAATTTCTTCACCTGAAAATAGCCAAGATTCTTTTCCTCCATCTCTAGTACATATTTCTTCAACCCCTTCTCATGTACACTCTCAACCAACAACCAACTCTTCTGAATCCATTGTACCTTCTATTCCACCCAAACCAACTTCTTCATCTGTGAATGGTTCTAAACCTACCCATTCTTCAAACCCATCCATAACCCCCTTAACCCCTCTGGTGAAGGAAGTTCCCAACACTGAGAACTCCGCTCAGCAAGGAAAAGCAAGTGGTCAGACTGTTGAGGAAAATTTTACAACTAGTAAAGCACCAGAACCCAGCAGCAAGCTAGCAATGGCTGATACATCTTTCTTGGTATAGATCCGAGAGTTAGCAAGGAAGTAATTTCCTGCGCTCAAGACTGATGCTGAGTTAGATGGAGTAATAGGCAACATGCTACTTGCTCAGGAATTAATGAACTTATCATCTAGGCCCTAGGAAAAATTTCTTGAATTCGAACAGCACACAAGTGTGCCTAGTGACTCTCTATATTGTGAGGAGTTTGAGAGGATCCAAGGCAACTTGTTGGTTATTCGAAATCATTTGGCAAAAGAGAGTGCCAAAAGCTTGATAGATAAGATGGTGCTAATCTTGAATGGGTTAATGGACTCTGCAGCCTAGCTTGGGGCAGCTACTACTTCTATTCTCATGTCTACTGTAATAGCAAATGCTATTGCAGGAATGATAAAGATTAGTGTAGATGCTACTGAGTAGTTGAGTCTCTTGAGTACCAATATGGCTACTCAAGTGACACAGATCTATGAGCTCGGTAAGGAGCAGGCCAAAATAAAGAGGCTAACCGATCGCAAGGTCGAGGACGTCTCCAAAGAGGTAGCATCTACAAAGGATGTGAGACACAATAAACAAAGCTGGTGGAATCTCAATCACGATTCTTTCTTGTGCATGATAACAAGCAGGATGAAGTCTTCGAGCTCTTAAAGGATATCTCAAAGAAGCTGGACAAGGCCCCTACCGTGAACGTTGACTCTTGCCACTCCAAAATGGATACTCTTCAATGAGAAGTCTTTGATCACATCACAAAGAAAGTCTACTCATCGTAGAAATTTTTAGTGACTGTCATGGGACAAATATTTCTAAACATGCCTATGCCTAGTGAGCCTCCAATCGAATCCCTCTGCCCTGAGACCGGAATGACAATCCATACAAAGCTTAATGTTATAAAAACCAAGGTGGAAGATCTGACGAAGAAGGTGTATTCGCTACTTAGGATGGGAGATCTAGATGGAAAAGAAATTGATTACACTTCATGGTGTATCGAATCCTTTAGTCCAAAACTTCTTGACATTGAAGCTCAGCTGAAGATTGCACTGACAGCAACTGACTTCCGTGGTCTTCTTCAGTGTTTTCAAATTTGAAAGTCAAGGTTTTGACCAGATAGCTCATCTCTCACGCTACCACCATCTTCTTCTCTGCTAGCTGAATGACGAAGACTTCCTCTTAACCAAGGGTAAGGAGCAATTGGACCAGGAGATTTCCCTGCAGATTATTGGCTAGCAAGAGAGCTTTCAAGCTGCACTCGACACCTTTAATAACTGTCTTGATCAAATTATTTAAGTTCAGATAGCAAAGGGGGAGAAGGCAGCTGAAGATGCGCTCAGGATGGCAAACCTCAACAAGGGATCTCTTCCAAGGGATTCTCATCTGATGCATCCTTCAAACAAGAACAAGACTGTTGGATCTTCTTCTTCCAAGCATAAAAGATAGTATAGGCCATGTTCCAATAGATGTAGAACTTGTAATAGAGCTTATTGTAAATCTTAGCTCAGGACATGCTTTATGTACTGACTAAGTTATTTTTTATATATTAATAAAATTACAAGTTCCTACCTCAAGTAACAATCTTCTTAACTTTTTATGCTGAGTATGTTTTTCTACTGTGTATCTAACTGTGTGGTACAGGAAAACATACAAGAGACAAAACCTTTGAAGATAAAGCTGAAGTAAAACATTGTCCCAATCAAAGAAGAAATCCTCTAAGTGTGGAGAAGCTGAGCTGCTTCACTACGCCATAGATGGCCTGTTGCATCACTAGAAAAATGTTGCTTAAAGTGCTAAAAATATTGCAACAGCTTCTACTACAACACTTATCCCAAAAAAAAGTGATTGTTCTGCTCTCGTTGCAATAGGTGCCTGTTGCAACACATTTTGCATTTTTAGCAACCCACCGAATTGTGATGCAACAGGCAGCTGTTGCATCACTTTTTAAGCCTCTTGCAACACCATTTTCGGTGTTGCTAATAAATCTCC
>CATIWQ010420582.1:0-41482 GCA_949673415.1 Euphorbia schlechtendalii | reverse complement strand
GAACTCAGTTTTTTTCTTTACCGTCTAGTCTAAGCACTTGCTGATTGATGATGAATTGCAGGCCAATCCCATAATCCAGAAAAATGTTGCCAAATACAAAGGTTAGCCACTTTCTTCTAATAAGTTCAGTTAAAAGCTTATCAGTCTTTATACCACTATAGCTAGTTATAAAGTCTTGATGTTTGATACTTGAAAGAATTAATTGGGTTAATAGGTGGAATCTCATATTTGCTAGTGACGTTTTGCATTGTAGAACTAGTGTTTTTTTGTCGTCATCTTTGCCATATTTTAATGTTATGATATATTGTTAAGCTAAACTGTTAACTGTATCTAGATATTATGGTTTTTCAAGGTAACTTAAACACTGTAAAGGGAGTATATCATTTGTAACCTCTAATAATGACAAAAGGACATGGTTACATTGTGGATTGCAGTTGCAATAGAGATTCTTCAGATGATTGGATTTGTGGAAGAAGTGGTTTCGGACAGAAGTGGAATAACAGAGACTTATATAGTGCTGAAGCGGAATGATCCCGGCTTGTTGTGGCTCGCCAAGTCATGCCTTGAAGGATCTGTTGTGTGTTAATAAATAAACTTGCTGAAAATGAGTTGGTAGAAAAAAAAAAACAATTGAACTGTAAATCGTGTGCCATAAATAAGGTGCTTATTTGCTTGTATTCTGATTAAGTACTTTGTATCTGATCTTACACCACTATATTGATTGATTTGCAGAAAAGTACAATTTTTAGATTGGTTTTGAAGTATTAGGTTACATATTCAGCATAATCAACTTGACTAGTGAATGAACAAATTAAAAGAACAAAAGAACAATAATTACGGATTTGTGGTTTTATAAAACCAAATTAATGCATCAAATTTTGTTTTTCAGCTGTAGTTTTTCATCCATCGGCAAAGACATTTACAAATTAGCACTCAAAAGTGCACCAATTCACAAAAATCTCTACTCTTGCAGCATCTGGGGTATACCAGAAGGAAATTCACATTATAGATCATAAATCCAAAACAGCAAAAATTCCCATGTTGATTCTGTGAATAACTTGTTTCAACTTCTAGAAATGTTCATATGTAAGCTACTTGAAAGCTCTTATGTATCCATTGAAATGTCCCCGCCATTCAGATTAGATGGATTTGGCTGACTAGCCCCAAACTGAAACTCATTCGGAGAAATCTCGAGACGGGTAAAAATGGAAGTAGAACTCGTATTGTTGAAAGCGGGAGTGAGTGTTGGATCATTAGCCTTAGGATAACCGAAGCTAATGGATGGCGCCCCACCTGGCTGGAAACTAAAGAGGGCAGTGCTATTGTTATCGGCTGTCCTCGATATATTTTGCTCGTACACCTGCAACTGCTGGTACAAACCTGAAAATTCACTCCATTTTTCAGATAAATATGAAGCACCATCTTTTTAATTATATATCAGCAAAGAATCCAAGGGCTAATCTAGGATTGCTTTCCCAAACAGCTTTTCCCAAAAAGCTCTGGAAATCAATAGCAAGCTGTTCCTAATTAATTCGTACTAAGAGTCAAAATCTTTTATCCAATCCCAAAATATGTTGTTCTATTGAAAGTTTGTGAGTGAAACTTTTCGTGACAACAGCTCTGACAACAATCCCAAATAGACTCCAAGTCTCTCAAAGTTTAAGAAGAAAATAAAATCAGCCTAACACAAGGTCTAAACCTCCAGATTTACATAAAATTTTTCATCTAGCATTGCGAAGTTCTTCACCTTCAAGGCACAACACATTAACATGGATGAACAAAACGGAGCGTTCCGTCCAACACACATTCTCTCAGATAAGGGCAAATAATAAAAAAAGCAATAATTTTGAATAGAACAAATCAACGAATTCCGACCAAAGTTTGCATCTTGAAAGACATACCTTGGCTTAACTCAACAGATGGTCTTCGCTCCTTCACCCATTGATAACTTTGAGAAAGCCTCCATCCTTTGGACTTCATCAAGTAGGCTATGACAATTGCAGGAGACCTGTCGAAATCATGGGTAGCATCTCTTGATAAATATGTTATAAAACATTGATTATTTCAGATAACATATCGAAATGAAGCATTTTCAGCCACGTAATCTTACCTGTTTTTCCCTAGCATGCAATGCACAAGAACTCGGGCCTTATCTCTTTCACATTGCTCTGCAAATACAAAATTACTTTTGTTATGCTCCGCTTGGCATGAAAAACTAAGGTGGTCTAATCTGAAAGAATAATCACTGCAATTCATTCAATTTAACAGAATCTACTAAAGCAGTTAAAATAACCACATTATCCAAATTATGCATATCAACAAGGATCTGACAGTAATAAGCCATTTTCAATTAAAATATCATATTCAAAATAAAACATGGAAGTTGTGTTAAGAATCTGCAATTACGTGTGTACCCTATAATCCCATGCTTCTTGTCACTTAGAACTAAGAAGTAATACTTCCTCTACCTAATTTGCTAGAATATAACTAAAACCATTTAACATGAGTATTATTCATAACACAGAATCCGAGTTATAAACTTAACTGCGACAGGTTGTTTATTTCAGATCGAAATCTAACGATGCAAAACAAAGGACTTAAAAATGAAAGATTTGTTTGTTCTCAATATGAAATAATAGAGGAAGAATCTCAAATAGAAATCTAACAAAGAAATCCTAAGCAGAACAGTACTGTTCTAATTTCCCTAGGATTGCTTGCTATTGGCCTGCTGACATGGCCTAATCATTGAGAAGGAGCGTGTGGCATCATTCACCAAGTAAGGATGACAGCTCATACCTTACGATGAAAATACTAGCTCGAGTAATGATTGCGCAACTTTGCCATACGGTGAGTCAACTTCTTTACTACAGCGCCTTAACAGATGTCGCTAGTTTATTTATGTGTTTCTGAACACAAATCACACATAAACATAAATGTTCTTTTGTACTGTTTTCTGCAGTTAGACCTCACACAATTGCAGACACGTGCGATCCACACGATGTGAATATGAAATCATAACCATTAATCTAATGAGTTGAACAAAGTAAGCTATGATATGTTAGGAAATTCAAAATGCTTGAATCAATACAAGGAATTTAAACCAAGTCCTTCTGAAGCATATGTAGACAATATGCGTGATATTTTTGAATCTTGAGTCCCGTGTTAAGAGAAAACCCTTAACAATAGGACTTTGAAACATTTAGCATGAAGCACATAAAGGAAACAAATGAAATTTCTTTAATTACCATATAAAACCCACCTAAAAATTGAATTGCATCCTCAAATGGTAAAGTTTTGTCATCTGGTAGACAATGGTAGGTGAATGAATTTTTGTAGAGATTTTGACAAGCCGGCACTGTCTACATAAAGAAAAAAAATTCGAGTAAGCATATGGCAAACCTTCGTTTTTACATACTTGCTATATAAGAACTGTTTTTAATTATACAACAGAGAACTATTGATTATAGATCGAAAGGAACAAGAATGAAAATTTCCCTATGTAGAATTTCACATATCTCCCTAATGAAGAAAGTGTAAATCAGTTATTTTAAGATTGTAGTGAAATAAAAGGAATGCATGCGTTAAATCTGTTTTCTCAAATCCCCTGAAAATGCCACTCTTTTTAATATAAAAACCTACTAGATCGAAAACAAAAACAAATCAGCAACATATCATACAAATTATCATTTTTCTAGGTATTAGGATTTTCAAGAGATTTAGATTGACACCCTTAAGATGCGCCCTCTCTCGCCCTCTCTCTCTCTCTCTCTCTCTCTCTCTCTCTCTCTCTCTCTCTCTCTCTCGATTCTAAAACAGAAGTAAGTAACGCATAATAAACAACTTAATAAGCTCCACGATGTATGTCTTACATGTTAGATCCCAAATAAGGTAATAACATCATAGGTTTTATTTACTTGCATCATTCATCCTCTTGATGAGAGCAAACCATTTGTCTGGAAATTAGAAATTTGGTCACTAGATCAATCCCATGGCACATAATCTTATTACCTCCACCAATTCAGTCACAAAAGCATTACATCCCTTCATTCTATAAAAAAAATCTTTAACATTAACTTCATTTCCATTCTAATTTAAGAACTACACTCTATTCTATCCACAGAGTATAGAATGCCCAAGAATAGCCGTTTCCCTAATTGAATTGAATCAGAAACTTAACAATGGAATCGAAATTAAAATAAAAGAAGAAAGAACAAGAGAAGTAATACATTGAGAACGCGAGTAATCCCCTGGGTTTTGAGAAGCTCAGAGCGAGAGGCGTTATCGTAGCTGCCCAAATAGAGAAATTCAGGGAGGATCTCAGAAGGGAAAGCACTAACGTGAAGCGGAGATTTGTGGTCGGATTCAGGCATCCGGTGACCGCAAATCCCACAAACCTCGCCTTCCTCGTACTTGTGATAGTGACCACAAACCCCGCAAGGGTTCTCACGCTCCCTCTTCCTCATCAGATCAAACAGCAACTTCAATTGGAGATTGTGGATAGTGATAATCAAGCACCGAATATGGTGATGTGATAGTGGAGAAGGGGGATTTGGGATTGAGACAGAAGTTTGGGTAATATAATTGATTAAGGAATATTGAGATTGTGTTCTATTCCATCACTTTCTTTTTTTTTTATGGTCAATGGAGTTGAGTAATATGGATGTTAACCGCTTGCAAGTTATTTGCTACACTAACTATTCAATTCAGCTTTGATATGTATTGGTTCGCTTAAAAAACTAAACCGAACTAAATAAATCGATAATCGAATCATTAAAAAAAAACATAAACTGACATCGAATCGAAGTAAAAAAGTAACCTAACCGAACCGATGTATTAAATTCGGTTTATCTATTCGGTTATTTCGATTTTGTTTTGTTTATTTTCATTATTATTTATCTTTACTAATTTTTAATATAATATTTTGTTATGCACATTAATTTACTCTATTTTTTAAAAAAAATTTACAAATTGAAATAAAATTAAGATTTTTCCGACTAGTTAGTAAGTACTGACTTGTAAAATTATAATAAAACAAACTAACATCCATTATTAATAAGTAAATTTCAACTAAATGAGATCCAAAATTTTTGCCAAGATGCCCTTACATAATATTTAGTATTGGTGTTGTAAGTGACGTAGAGATTGAGGCAGTTTCGGTATAGATTTTATTGGTATTATATATTGTTTAATTGTTAGGTAAAAAAATGATATTATAATTTATAAAAAATTAGTTTTTCATAAATATTTTCATTAATCGGTTGATTCGGTTATATTGGTTTATTATTAACAAAAACCGAACTGACCAAAATCATCGAAAATCTATAAAATCAATAACCGACACCGAACCATTTAGACCGAATGACTGAACCGAAAAACTGAATTACATCGGTTCGGTCGGTTATTTCGATTCAGTTCGGTTCGATTTTTGAACACCCCTATACATATGCATATTTACAAATTTTTATTGAAACAAATTCGAATTTACTAACCTTTAATTCAGATATCAGAAATTTAAAAAAACATAACTTTATTTCAAGGTTAGCTGTTATTATTAATAAAAAAAGTTATTTAAAAAAAACTAGGAAAGTTTATTAATGTTTGATATTGAAAAAGTTGAGAAACTGACTTAGATCCTGTTCTCTTCAACTTCTAAACTGAATAGAACTAAACTTAACTAAACTTAACTTAATTGAACTTATTTTAATGTAAATTTATAACTACACGTAGCTGAACTTAACTGAACTTAACTGAATTGTACTTGAAGAGATTAGGGCCTTAACACCGACTTAATATCTAACTGTAATAGGTGAAGTAATAATTTGTTTGTAAAAATAATAAATTAGTAAAAAAACAATTCCAAATGAATTGAGTAAAATGGAATCTTACTTTTATGTACAACATTACACTTAATTGGACTATTTAATTTTATTTTAAAACAGAAATCATAACATATAGTATGTGATATGACTTAGAATTTTGATTATAAACTTTAGATTATACCTAACATTATTTAGAAAATATTAACATAATTTTTTATGAATAAAATTCATGTGCATTAACAAAGTGGACCAATTTATCATATACATATAATTTTTAAATGCATCATTCTTGAATAAGTTTCAAAATATGAACTTTGAAAAGTTTCATATGCAAGTAAACTTGTTTCAAAAGTGACCGTGTCAAATTTTGAGTTAACAATTTAAATATGACATTTTCCTCATATTTCAATGTCACACCTAACAATGAGGATACTTGTTAGGACAATTTGGAGATAAATAATGCATGAATATAATTCTTTTAATCAAAAGTTCAGGTCATGGCAAAAGAGAGAAGTTAACTTCAAGACCTACAAAAAAGTGCAAATTTATTTTAATGGAGAAATTTAGAAAATCTCCAATGGGAATGAGAATTCCCCGATTTGGAATGAGAAAAATAAAACCCCCAAAACCTTAACAGGGATTACGATGAAATATACTTTTTTTTCAAAAAAGTTAATGAGAATGGCCATTAACCCCAACTTTCAACTCTAAGCTTCGAGCATAATTTTAGTTGAGTCATTGTTTTCTCTTCTTTCATCAATAAGTTAAAAAATGCACTCAAGAAATCATATAGAAATGTGGAGTGACAGTCTGATTCCTTTAGGAATACCAACAAATTCAAATAAGCACTCTATTGGGTCCTCAAGAATAAATATCGAAAACTAAGCAAAATACTCACTTTGTTCACTCTCATAACATTTTAACAGTTCTAAAAAAACAGGCAAAAAGAGTAATCATTGGCGGATTTCAGCCTTCTTCTTTTGCCAAAGCCTGTCAAGCGCACTGTCAGCGTCACCCTGAAAACATCACAACGCCTTATTGTACGCAAATTCAACTTCAAAGTATATGATTAAACTAAAAAATATTAGCATCAATGCATTATTCAATCACCCAAAAGTTCACACTCAGATCTAATTGCATCGCCAAATATACCGCTAACACATGAAAGAGTGAATGAAACAAATATTGCTATTCTAATTAAAAAATTACATATTTACATCAAGGATATGCAGTCAATAAGTGACAAACAACCTGGACATTTTCCAAACGAACTATCAATAACGAACATCAGAACTGCTTAGCATTATCTGGTTATCCATAATGAAAAGATTTGATTCAGAGTGATGGAATCATGGAATCTACTTCATGCTCTAAATTGGTTCTATTCGATTGCATTTAACTAACAAAAACATTCATGATTGCATGATAAATAGCAAACTGTGGGCTTAAAATGTCTCCATCTGAGGCAATATATAATTGGGTGCAAACTCATACAGAACTTGGCAGCATTAACTGTAACCATTATGCAGTGATTTGATTCATAGTGTAATAGAATCGTATTACTACTTCTAATTTGATTCAATTGAATTGCATTTGACATTTCAACATGAAAAAAACAGCAAAACTACATGACAACTTGCAAAACTGTGCACTTCAAATGTCTAAAACTCAGGCTACCACATTATATGATACAACTTGAACTCGGGCTAACACATGTAATAACCACGTATACCCATTGATAGTATTACACACACTTTTAAGAGCAACATTTCCAACATGAACTGATATTCTAAGTGTACCCTTATCCTACCAATTAACTAAAAATTAGTTACATTAACCATTCCAAATAGAAAGAACACTAACATTTTAGCAATTGTAATTACTTGTACCCACTAGCAGAAAATCAATGCAGTTCTTATAAGCTATTCAACCACTAAATGCAACTAGCAAAACCATTCTAAACGGCGAATGAAGAAGCAGAAACATATACCTGGGCACGAACAAAACCACAGAGAGCGAAAGTACTGAATTGACCAGTGTAATGGCCATTGGCATCCAAATGACCAATGTTAATCTGCACAGAAGCATGATCTTTCGAGGTTATGAGCCTGTTTGTGGCCGAGCTGCAACGAAATAGAAAAAATTTAATGAAATTTCCAACTAAAGCAAATGCTGAAGAGCAAAAAACAACAAAAGCCGCCGGTCATACCATTTCCTCGGGATGTAAAGATCCATATTCTGACCTTCTTCGTTCTGCATCTTGACTGGTTGGTTTGCTACCCTGCAATTCTAATAACAATTGTTAACTTGTTGCTAGTCCGAACTAATATTGAATCCTTTAGCCTTCATCAAAAACAGATTTCTATAATCCCTAAGTTCAATCTAAAACTAACGTAGCTATCTCATCCAAACAGTGTCTTGATTAGCCATCAAACTTAGACTTAAAAACAATAAAACAGTTGAGGGATGGTAAATAACTCGGTATCGACGAGGTAACGTAGATTTCAGTGCATACCTGCTGGCAACGAGTGAGCAACAGAGGAGGCGGTGGATTGGAATTGCAAAGTTAGGGTTTATTGAATTTTAGTTAATTGTTAGGGTCTGGTTTTTTTATATACTGTGGTTAAATGGGCCTCTTATTCAGTTAGGTACCATGGCCCGGTTTTTTTATACAAGTAGCTCAATGTCACTGTTTAAAGTGAAGTCTCGAGTTCTAATCTTATTAACGTAGAAAATTATCATTAAGAAATTCATCCATACAATCATGTGTACGACACGAGTTGAATCTGGATGTAATAATCAATAGTACAGCTCCAGTGAACCAGATAAGAAACTAAAATTATTCTAATAATTAGTATTACAAATGTTACCAATTTAAAAATTATAATCAAACCAAATGAGTAATTTGGTTTGTTTAGGTTGGATTTTAAGACATGAAACTATTTGCACGCTTATATGAAGCTTTGAGTGCTAATTTATATTTATTGAGAAATTTATATTTTGACATTAGGATTCAAGCATCGAGGGTAGGGTTATTAACTAGTGGTTTTGTGAATAGTTTGAGATCCTCCGGGCTTGATAGAATTTAGAGATCTAAACTAATCAAGTTGAGTTTCTTAAGGTTCAATTTAAAAATTCACAAGCAAGTTCGTAAAATAGTTTAAGTACTATACATTTATTCTTAAATTCATATATATACATTGCTATAACTACGATAATCGTCCAATTTTAGTATGGTTAGTCTAATTAAAATTAGCCACAAAATCAATTTTTTTACTCATATTCCTATATATTCATCTCTCTTATTTCCTAAAAACATTCATGTATTAATCTAATATAAAAATTGTTAATTTTTATTCAATGCTCGTTTAGGCTCACTAGTTCGAGCTGAGCTTATCAGTTCGAGTCGAGCTTAAATTTTCTTAGCTTGACGAATTACGAGTTGAGTCAAGCCCGATCATTTTCAAGTCAAGCCGAGGTTATGTAAGTTTGGTCTCGATTTGGCTAGTTAACACCTTAAGTAACGGTGCGAAGTTATCTATACCGAGGGGACACAATTTTTGCTAAGGAATTCCGACCTTCCAAAAATAAAATTTCGAACGGCGAAAATATTTTATGATTAGCGAAAATCAATAATATAGTTAAAGGTTTAGTCGTACATTATCTTATTCAATGGCAAATCAATATCAGAGACAATAACAACTCCAATCTAAGGTGGACAAACATGAAATCAAGTTTTCATACATGTCGAAGAATTAACTTCTCTAACTAATAACTGTGTAGCATGATTCGAAAACCGATTGATATAAACATTTTAGAAACATAGAAACATGTAAAATGAATAAAATACATTAATAAAATTATCATCTGCTAAAGTATAGAATGTTCAGTGATTAGTTAGCTTAGTTAAGAGTTAGTTAGTTTGTTATAAACTAGCCATTGGAGCTCTAAAGGGCTCTTTGGTACTTTTACTTAACTACAATTATAGAGCTATTTATTCAACTCTAGGCTTTTGTAATCGTCGATTCTTCATCTTCTTCGATAAGAAAACTTACTTCTCCTCTGTATTTCAGTTCGTTTAATATGGTTTCAAAGCGCTATTAGCTTCATTTTCGCTTCGTCCTGAGTGTTTTCTTTTTTCTTTCTGTCTATAGCTAGTATAGCTATATTGAATTTCTTTAAATCTGTTTGTTACGTTTTTGCTTTCAAGGTTTTCAAGATACTTTCAGTTTGTTCTAATGGCTAACAGGAATGCAAGAATTGATGAGTATAGTCCTTATTACGTTCATCTAGGTGAAAATCACTTTATCTTGGAGACTCCTTTATTAGACTGATCTAATTACCATACTTGGGTTAGGAGTATGAAAATGGCCCTGATATCCAAGAATAAGTTAGAATTTGTTGACGAAACAATAGAGAGAACAAATTTAGGGGATAATCTATATGGTGCTTGGCGTTGTTGTAATAATCTAGTGCTTTCTTGGTTGATTCGCTCTATAAATTCTTAAATGGCATAAATATATTATGAATTTTGAAACTGCAAAGATTTGTTGGAAGAATCTTAGGGAGACGTTTTCACAATCTGATGTATAGTCGATTTTCAATATGATATTTTTATTATTTCTCAAGGAGCTAGGAATATTATGGATTATTTTGCTTCTTTGCAAAATTTGTGGGATGAGTTTATAAGCTTGAACCCGATTCCCAGCTGTGTGTGTGAGGGTTGTTTCTGTAGTGTGTCAGAGACTATCTTTCATATCAGCATCATAACCCAGAAAAATATTTTTCTCAGCTATAGCATCTAACTTACTTCTATCTCTCTTTAACAGCATAACATATGCAACCAAAACTCTATAAAATATTATAATCAGGCATTTTGTCATATAACATTTCATAAGGACTTTTATTTTCTATGATAGGAGAAGGAATTCTATTAATGAGATAAACAACATGTCCTATGAAAAAATTCCAAAACAACTAGGTAGATTACTCCTAGAAAGTCACAAGGGAAAAATCAGATTATTTATTTTCTTAAGGGATTAAATGGTTCTTTTTCTTAAATTAAATCGCAGATTATGGTAATGGATCCTCTACCTACCTTAAACAAGGTCTTTTCTTTGGTATTACAATATGAGAGGGAATTTGTCATAGTTACTAGGGATGTTTGTATTCAAGAAGTGGCTTCTTTTTCCAAGAAAGGAGTTTTTATGGGAGAAAATTCCAATTTTGGGTAAAATAGATTTCAAGGGAATGGGCAGTGTCAAGGCAACAATGGTTTTCAAAGACCACATGCTTATCAAGGTAGTTTTGACAATAAGGAATTAAGTTGCTCATTTTATCATAGAAATCACTTAGTGGTAAATTGTTGGAAGAAAAACGAATATCCTCCACACCTCAAGAGGAGATTTTCGAGAGCTAATATGGCATTGTCAAGTCATGCTACCAATGGTGTTATCATTAGTGATGCTACTAATTGTATTGACAATTTGAATATTGTGATCAAGGCTTTTTGAATCTCAATACAATGATGTACAGAGTAATGCTTTGGGAGAAAGTTATGTTAAAGGAGCTAATGGAGTTAGTGAAGTTTACCAGGAGCAGCAAGGAGGAGATTTTGTCAAGAATAGTGGAGCTGGTTTTACACAAGAATAGTGGAACTGATACATGAACATACACAAGGGATAATGAATTTTTCAACTGCTACTAACAATGCTCATGCTGCTTCTAAGAGGGTCCTTCAGCCAACAATGGCAACTACAAAGCAGAATTCAAATGGCTCGAAATCAGCAGTGGATTGCAGTAGCTCTGTGTCAGGTGAATTTTCAAATTTAAATCAAGCTATTTGGATAGTAGACACAAGGGAAAATAGTCATATATAGTATATATGGAAGGTCTTGTAAATGCAAGGTAGTGTCTAATTGGCATTTTTGCTACCAAATAGTTTAAGATTGCAGGCCACACATATGGGTGATATTTGCTTCAGTCTTGATTTTGTCCTGCATAATGTGTTGTTTGTGCCTTCATTTCAATATAATCTCTTATCTGTCACTAGTTTGTGTGATTCATTGAATTGTGAAATACTACTTTCCTTTGCTGATTGTTTGATACAGAATTTGAATACCAAGAAGAAGACTGGTTCAGCTAAAGTACAAGATGATTTATATCATCTAGATATTTTTGTTTTTCTTGTTTTGAACCTGAATTTTGTTTTCTCAGCAAAATGTAATAATGATGAACTATGGCATTATAGATTGGGTCATCCCTCTAATAAAAGATTTGGAAATATTTTATAGAGGCTTTCCTGATATAACTATACCAACTGATTTTGTGGGTGATGTATGTCCAAAAGCTAAACAAAAAAGGATTCCTTTTGGACATTCTCAAACTGTTAGCAAACGTATTTGTGATCTTATTCATGTGGATATATGGGTTTGAGCAATGTCTTCAATAGATGGCTTTAAACATTTTGTCACCATAGTAGATGATTTTTTCTAGATTTACTTGGGCAATTATGTTAAAAGCCAAATCAGAAGCTTCAAATGTTATCAAGCATTTTCATGCCATGATTAAGACACAATTTAATAAGAACATTAAGGTCATTAGATCAAATAATGGACCCAAGTTTAGCATGCATGATTTTTTTTGTTGAAAATGGGATTATTCATCAAGTTTCTTGTGTTGAGACCCCTCAACAAAACTCTGTTGTTGAGAGAAAACATCAGCATTTACTAAATGTTTCTAGGGCTTTAAAGACTCGGAGTAATCTACCTAGTTTATCTCATTAATAGAATTCCTTCTCCTAACACAGGAAATAAAAGTCCTTATGAAATGTTATATGACAAAATGCCTGATTACAATGTTTTAAAGAGTTTTGGTTGCTTATGCTATGCTAGTACCTTAAAGAGAGATAGAAGTAAGCTTGATGCTAGAGTTGAGAAAAATATTTTTTTGGGTTATGCTATTGATATGAAAGGTTATAGAATTTATAACTTAGAAACTCATAAGATATTGTTTCGAGAGATTTAGTGTTCCATGAAAATCATTTCCCTTTAGAAAAAGAGAAAGACAATGAGGCTTAAAGCCTTCTGGAGTATATAGAGTATGACAAGTTTTAGACAAACAATGAGATTAGACCCACTAGGAAGCATAAACAGCCATATTACCATAAAGATTATCAACAAAACGTCTCGAGTTCAAACCTTATGAATGTAGAAAATTATTATTGAGAAGCACACTCACCGTAACATTCGGGTTGAATTTGAATGTAACAAGGAGTAATGGTTCAGTGAATCTGATAAGCAATCAAAATTTTTAATTATTAGTATTACAAATTTTACCAAGTTAAAATAAATATTATCAAACCAAATTAGTATTTCTATTTGTTGAGGTTGGATATTTAGACACCAAAATATTTGCTCACTTATGTGAAGCTTTGAGTGCTAATTTATATTTATTGAGAAATTTATATTTTGACATCAGGATTTAAGCAACGAGGGTAGGATTATTAAGTAGCTATGTGGTATTGTGAATAGTTTGAGATCCTCTTGTTCAACGTTTCACCATAACCTGGCTTGATAAAATTTAAAGATGTAAACGAGTTAAGATGAGTTTCTTAAGGTTCAACTTTAAAGTTTGCGAGTAAGTTCATATAATAATTTAATTACTATCCATTTTTTTTTATTAAAGTCATATATATACATTGCTATAACTATGATATTCGTCAGATTTTCGAATGATTAGTTTGATTAAAATTAGCCACAAAATCAATTCTTTTTCTTACATTTCTATTCATCTCTCTTACTTCCTAAAACATTTATTTAATAATCTAATATAAAAATTGTTAATTTTTTATCAAGTGCTCGTTTAGGTTCGCAAGTTCGCGAGTTCGAGCTGAGCTTATTAAAAGTTCGAGTCGAGCTTAAATTTTCTAAGCTTGATGAGTAACGAGATAAGTCGAGCCCGATCATTGTCAAGCCGAGCAGAGGTTATGTATATTTGGTCTCAGTTTGACTAGTTAACACCCCTACGTAATGGTGTGAAGTTTTCTATACAGAGGGGACGAAATTTTTGCTAAGGAATCTCGATCTAACAAAATTAAATTTCCAAAAATTTTGTGATGAGCGAAAATCAATTATATAGTTAAAGGTTTGATCTTACATTATCTTATTCAAATGGCAAATCAATAACATATATATTTCTTACTGAATAATACAATCTGTTATATCAAATTAGAGACAATAAGAGCTCTAATCAAAGGTGGACAAACATGAAATCAAGTCGTTCATATCGAAGAGTCAACTTCCCTAGCTAATAAATAAAATACACAACGAATAAAATACACTAACAAAATTAACATTTATGAAATTTTCATTAGTTAAAAGAAAATAATGAGTATATGAGAAATATAATTTTAGTATGTGGTATCGTGGGATCCAAAGAGGGTTAACTTGCAAAACAATTATGAAGTTAGAGGCCCAATAAGTATGAGGCAACAAGGAATAAAATAAGTAGAATGAGAGTCCAAAATTAATTACCTTTCCTTAAAATTTGTACCCTTTGATGAGTGACTACTTGATAGTATGTTTTGTAAGTTAGATATACAAATGCTAAATTACTGAAACAAAAAACAACAAAATGGATAAAATTAAGGGTAAGTGAAAGTGACGGGCTCTTAAAAGAGAACTTCTATTTTTACATTTTTTTTTCACATCACGTTCTTTTTATTTTCTCTCACTTTATCTCTAGTTTCTATTGTTACAGGGTGGGCTTTAGTCGCTTGCAAGCCAACCCTCAACTCCGACGCTAGGTTCAATTCGCTGAATTGTATTATTATTAAAAATGGAATTAGAAAATGTAAAGATAATATTTTATTAATTATTGCTACAAATCACTTAAATCATAATTGAATGTTTTAATCTGGCATGCTAATTAATATTGAATTTATGATTTAAAAAGTAATTGGTTCGAGTCTTATATTAGGTGAAGAGAGATGGAGAGAGATGACTATTATATTGGATAAAGAGTGATGCATATTTTTCCTTATATTTAAGGGAAATACACAAAAAAAAAAAAAAAGCAATATTTGGTATAAATAATTACCTTTTTATCTATTGCTTAATTTAATTGTCAAAAGTTTATTATCAAGGTTTTGAATTTACATTTCTACCACCTTGTGATAAACTCGTCGAATTTTATAGTTATCTTATAGTTATTTCAAAACAACGTAATTTTTGGTATTTTTTTACCATGATTTTATTATACTTTATTCATAGTATTTATAATTAATGTAAACATGATATATTTATGTGTTTTTATTTAATTTTTTGTATTTGAATTTATTTTTTATATAACAAAATCGCATTTTATAGTTATCGTATAGTTACCTTATAGTTTGCTTATAGATATATTCAATATAACAAAATCGTATTTTATAATTATCTTATAGTTTATTCAAATTGATGTAATTATGTTATATTTTTACTATAGTTTACTTGTAATATGTCAAATTGATATAGTTATGTTATATTTATTTGTATTTAATTAAGTGTGTGTTTAAACTATGTGACAACTATAAAAGAACTATAAAATAAATATGTATCAGTAAAAAAAGTTCGGAAAAAATATAACATCATGGATCTTATTTTGAAAGGAAACATAAAGATGAAGAAAATATTTTAAAGTGGCATGTTGAAAAAATAAATGATTTGTGAGATAAATAAAAAACAAGAAATTAGATTTAAAAAAAAGGTAGGTAAAAATGTAAATAAGAAAAATTTAGAAGGTAAAACTTCCAAATGAATTGTTGGAAACATACTAATTATGTAAATTGCTCTATATTTAATATAATTGCATTTGCCTAATTTTACTTAAATTAAATATTATATATAAATATGAAGTTAAAAATGTAGTGACAGTATAATCCTCTCCGGTATTCTATTCTACCATTATTGTTGACATATAATAAATATAGATATTGGAAGAAAAGTAATTCTCCGGTGTATCTTTTAACCATTAATCATTCTATTACAATGGGTCATTAAATGTTGATATTTTACAAATGAGTAGTTAGATATAAGCTTTCATCATCAAATTAAGACATAATGCATATGTATAGTCACCCGAACTAGTCCCAAAAAATTCGTTGTCCCGTATACTTTCAAAATCACTCATAGCTCTCTCGTCTTTTGAAAGTGCACTAAATAATTCTATCTTATGTGACAATTGACTAATGTAACCTTCTTTGACCTAAATGGCACATGTTGACTTTTAATTAGGGATTAATAAAATCTGGGGGGATAATTATGTTGTAATTATACAAAAATTGGTACGTACGATATTTTGCTCACCTTTTTTAAATTTTTTAGTGAAAGGAGTTTTGAAGGGATCGATGATTGATCCCTAATCATTCCCACTCATTATCAATGGATGTACCAATAGTACTAAGCTCAATTGTTTTCTATGAAATTGTTTTCATATAATTAGTTCTATGCCAAAAATGAGAACTTGTTATGCGTCTTATGCATTGAGTAACCAGGCAAGTTATAAGAATTGGGATATCTCTCTCAAATCTATCGTACCCATAATTAGTCTTGTTCTTGAATATTATTTCTACTCTAAACCTTACAAATCCTCTGATTTTATTCTTAGTAAATTTGGTTAGATGAACACTTTGTGGTAATTTGCACTGGCAGACTATGACAACATCACTTTTGTGATTTATTTACTTACCAGTGCAAACGACTTTTCAAAAGATGATAGAGTTATGATGTCACTTTAAAAGTTCAAGAAGGATGAGTTTTAGTAATTAGTGATGTATTATACCGTAATTTAACGAATCACTGATAAAAATTGTTATTTAGTTAGTTATTTAATCTTTTTATTATTATATAATTTCGAAACAATGCAATTCAAAATAAAATAAATAATCTCTTGTGATTGGTTTTTAAAATATTTTGTTTATATTAGACGATCTCTAATAGCTTGTGACCTAAAATAGAAGTTTACAATTATGACGTGATGAGTTGATGAACTCTACATTTAAAAAGTTAATCACAATATATTTGATAACGAATTTTATTCTTTCATATCATATAGTAAAAGATTAAATAGATAATTAATCAGATATTGATATCTGGAGTCTTTAACTTTTAATTAAATGTTTTGACCATTGGGCTTATATTGTTTGTCTTGTTTATTTTGTGCATTTAAAAGTTAAGGTTTAATTTTTTATTATATTTCTGAAATTTATTTAATGAAAATTAAATTTCGTTGATTTGCTTACAATTTTTTTTTTCATATTATGAAATAATGTAATTTGATGATATGATGACGTAAAATAAGTTTAATATTTTTGTATATGATATAAAGAAATTGTCTACGTTGTGCATGAACAAGAATATGAACAATAGAATTTATGTACATCACAAAAATTTTATTTCCCTTGTCGTGTTCGAATTACAAGTCCGAATACTTTTCATTTTCGAGAACCACAATTCTGCTTGAATTAAAGCTAAAACTTTACATTTTAGTCAATCTTATATGGTTTTATGTTCTTGATGAAACTACAATTCATGGTTCATATTTTCATTTCTGCATTATATGAAAAATATGTTATATGATCAATTTATATCAATTTCATCTTTTGCAAGTACTAATTTAACTTATTTCAATTATGATTTTCAAACAACTTTAACTCTTTACATTTCAGGTACTTGCACTTCTTCGAGAAGTATATATAATATTAGTAAATTTATCCTCAACCATATTATCTTTATTGTCGACAAATTTCAAGGATTTCGTGTAAACAAATTGTTTATCCACACTTTAAGTGTATTATATTTCTATAGGGCTATTGTAACTTATCCTTCGGGAATTTCAGTGTTAATTGACAATCAAACATTATATTAAATTGGCTTTTATAAAATTATCATTTTACTTTCTCCCCCTAATTTTGAAAAAATGCTTTCATCAAATTAACAATATGCAAATATTGCAATACACATATTGTAATCTAAGGGCTCAAAATTCTTTGTTGATTGAGATTCATAAACTTTTAATCTCTTTTTATGAACCAATTTGGTCCATTATGATTAAACTATAGACACAAATACACCGTAATTAGAAACTTTTGGATGAGAATTATTGGGCTTGTGACCAAAAACTATTATAGAGGAAATAAATAAAATTGTTTTTTTTATCTTAAGCATATAAAAGAAAAATTATTGCATACAATATTGCATATCTCACACAAAATATGAAGATTTGTTCGCATAATCGCCGGTAAGTAATCAAATGCAAACATTTAATACATGGTTATACCAAACCACTTTTTAGTATGAACATATCCTACATACTTTAATCCCAGTTGATAAAAAAACACAAACGTGACCATTTATTTAAAACATCAACTTCAAATGATTGTACTTCTTCAGGAAGTATACTTTTATTATTAACTAAATGGTTTATATTGTGGATGAAATGGTCCACACGTATCACATTATATACTTTGTAAAAGTTACATGGAATTTAATTTCAACCTTACTTTTAGAAGATTATATGATAAATTTTTCTTGTGAACACGCAACATAAAGAAACTTTGATATTTAATAGTTGCCCATATACATTTTCACAAATTTTCTCATCATTATCGAACTATGATATTAGTCGATTGTGACAAATTCCATAAGTATTTAAACTATAAATTTCTAATTTACAATTAAACTAGCCTCAAAATATTTTTATATCACATGACATTCTTTTAATGTCTTCACCCACAGTTTTAATATAATATTCATTCATGTGAATATATTTTAAACTTTATTAAATTTTTTGTGAGAATTTGGATAAAATAATACTTCATTTATAAATACTTTTACTTTTGAAATCAACATGGATTCTTCAAGATCTTTTCAATAAAAGTTGCTCTTCTTGAGCACTCAACACTTTTTCTTTATCTTAGTAGTGTAAAACCGACTCTTCTAGAACATTTACACTTTTCCTCTTCATACGTTACTCTTGGTCTTTTACAAAACCTTTATCAATTTTTATGTCACCCGATATCAATGTGACCGTTTTTTCACTCATTTTCAAAGTATGATATCTAGTACATTTATCATATATAAGTTGACGTCAATTTTCCTTTCATTTTTCACTTTTGGTGATTATTATTATCATAAAATTGATTTTTCACCTATAATAGATTATCAATCATTAATATCACTTTTTCACTTCAAGTGAAAACTAATAATCAATCTTCAAATAAAATTTTTCACCAGTTTATTTTTTCACTTCGGGTAGAAATTATTCATCAAATTTATTTTTCACTTCAAGTGAAAATTATTCGAAAATAAAATTTTTTCCACTTCAAGTGAAAATTATTCATCAATTTTACCCTTCCACTTCTAGTGGAAATCATTCATCGATTTTATATTTCCACTCTAGTTAGAAATTGCTAACACATTTATATTAATTTGAAATTGTAAACATATTTCTTTCAAAATTTTTACAAAAGATCTTCAAGACCTTCAATAGTCGACTATTACAGTTTTGATCTTTCATATAATATTACAACATATAATATTGTTTGTAACTCAAAATTAATTCAATAAAAAATATATAAAAAGAACTCATGTAGATGTTACCAAATGTATTGTTAAATTCGATTGCGCAAACTGCAAGCCAATATTGTCGAATGAAACACCATCCTTACATGCATAAATTTATCAACAAAATTATCGGAAAGAATTAAGAAATAATACATATATAGATAACTAACAATAATAATAGAATCGAAGATAGAAAAAGATTGACTTCCCCATTATCATGTTTCATTTATGTTCTTGTTTGTATTGATCGAAAGAGTAATTCTTGCTGATAACGTGTTATAAATTAATAAAAATTAATAAGAACATACATTACATGAACACATAGAGAAGTAGAGAACAAGAAATATAGAGAGAAAATATATGGGTAATGTATTATTATACTTATAAATTGTGTATGATAAATCTATATTTATAGGCAATATTAAGTATTTGTAGAGACACAAGTTACACATATAAATATACATAAATAGAGGGTTAATGGACATCAATACAATTAATTATATATGTTACATAAAATATATATTTACAACAATTTTCACTTATTTAGTAATTCTTCTATTCAATTTTAGTAAAACTATTATATAGATCATTAAGTGTTTTCAAATCCATACATGGTTAACAAAAACATGTTTATCTCCAGATGATTATTATTTTACGAAATGTGTCATGGACCAAATAAGTGAACATAAAAAAATGTTAGACACCAAATGGACAAATTCAATATGGTAGAAACCAAAAATGTATTTGAATTATATGTTAAAAATTAAGTTATAAATATCCATATAAAATTAGCGTATCGTTGAGCATATATAGTTAATGAAAGTTAGTCGGATTCAATTTTTTTCCCATCAAAACAGTGCCCCCAAACTTGAGTGAGGACTGTTTGGGTTAAAGAACGATAAATGAAGACAAGACAAGACTCTCGGTAACGGTGTTTTAAAAAGCGTTAAGCGCTAGTCGGGCGGTCGAAGATTAATCGAGGCCTAGGCGGGGATTAATCGGGGTCTGGATGGACTTAGGTGCTAGTCTGCAGAGTTTAGGTGTAATCAGGTGATGACCCACAAAATAGCACCTAAGCGGGGACTTTTAAAACAGTGTTCGGTAACAAGTGGTTTGGCGAAGGATTAAGCAAAAGCAATCAATAGCAATATCCGAGTGGAAGTTACTCTAAACACTCTAGGCGAGTGGATATTTGTTTATTTCAGAAGGTGATTTATTCAAATATTAACAAAAAGTCTTAATAAAAAATATTACCAAAAAGCTTCCTTATATAAGAGATAAAATTTTTTATTGCTGTTTTGGATATTCAAATTTGTATTCAACCTCAATATTCTTATGGGACTTGAGCCTCAGTAAGCATGCGAAACGGACTTCAAAAGTAAATGATATTGTTCAACTGTATTTTAAAAGAATTACTTTATGTTTGGATACATTTTTTTCTAAAAGTTCAATTCAATTAATGAAGTCATTTTACACACCACATCAAAAAAATTTATACATAAAATAATAGCACACTTATCTTTTTAATAAATATAGTCTTGGTAACCGAAACTTAAAAAAATATCAGATAATAAAAACAGGAACTACTAAGTATAAATTATAGTGGATACATTAATTAGGTGTATTTCAATTAATATACATATCAAAATAGATGTGAGAGATCGTGCATTCGAAACCTAACCTCGTCAAAATTTATAATTCTAACAAAATAATACTCCCTCCGTTTATTAAATATTGTCATTTTAGAGGGATTTCGTTATCTATTTTTTATTATCATTTTGTATTTCCAATATGTTTTTTCCAAGTTTTCCATTCCTACCTCTATTAATTTGTTCAACTTCCAAGATAATTATATTCTAATTTCCAATAATAAGAGAAGACTATAGTTTAAATTGTTTTTATTGAACAAATTAATAGTCTTGAAAATTTAATAAGACATTTATGAAAGGGTAAACTAGTAAATCATCTCATTTAATTAGTTGTTATCTTAAAAACTGTAAATTAGTTAAAACAACAATATTTAGTAGACGGAGGGAGTAGCATATACTACATCCGGTGTCGAAAGATTGTCATTTTAGGATTTTCATCTAGACCAATAAAACATTAATTATTTTATTAGAATAACTAATTTATCCCTTTACTTTATCATGAAATTCTCTCTTCTTAATTATTACTTATAATTTCATTTAATATTTAACATCTTTCCTAATTAATATAAGGGTAAATTAGAAAAAAAAATATTGAATGCTGCATTGATATATAAAAATGACAAATAAAAGAGAATAAAAAATTGGCTAAAACGACAATCTTTCGACACGTAGGGAGTACGTCCTGATTCTTGTACATCTTTATTACATGAGACTTGTGTAGGGGCGAGCATTGGTCGGTTCGGTCCAAGAACCAAACCGAACCAAATAAATCAAGAATCAAATAATTAAAATTTTAGGAACCAAATACCGAACCGAATAAAATTCGGTTCGGTCCGGACCGAACCTAAATATTTCGGTTTGGTCCAGTTCGGTTTAGTAAAAAACCAAATTATAAGATAAAATAATCCATTCAAAAAAAAAAATTCTAAAATATGAACTAATTAAGCTAGTAATATAAATTCAATCAATAAACAATCTTTATTTCTATAGATTGAAACAAATGGTTAAATGCAACAAATCAAACCATATTCAAGAATCAGTACCCACTACCAAGTTTGCTTTCTAGATATCATCTAATGTTAATTTCAAAATATAATATAAGAATCAAATGCAACCATGAAACTTAAGAGTATCATCTCATATATTAATAAATCACATAAACTAAAAGCATTGGTCCAAAGACAAATTGACAAATCATTGTATCTGAACTAAAATACATTAATTTATATATGATTTTAATTCGGTTCGGTTCTCGGTTTATTCGTTTTTTTTTTCAAAAACCGAGAACCGAATTGAAAACCAAATCATTCACATATATGGATCAAGAATCGAACCAAATTAGTTCGGCTAGATTCGGTTCGGTCCGGTTCGCCGGTTCAGTTCGGTTTTTTTTGGTCTTTTGCTCTCCCCTAATCATAGTTATTTTACAAATTCTTGTTACGTTGGCAAGTATAATATGGTGAAACCAAAGTAATTTTATAGTTAGGGTTTTAATTGAGCCAAGTCAAATTTTGACATGTTTGTGTTTGTTTGTTTAATTTTTAAACGAACAAGAAGCGAGCCGAGCTAGAATTCGAACTCAAAATCATGTCTGTGTTCATGAGTTATTCGATTAAATGTTCGTTTGTTCGTGATATGTTCATGAACAACTAGGGATGGTAACGGATCCTGGACCCGGTCCGGATCAGTGGATCCAGATCCATATTTTAGGATCTGGATCTTAATTTTATAGATTCGTTGGATCCGGGTCGGAGCCGGGTCCAGGAAAAAGGATCCGTGTCCGGGTCTGGATTTGACAATGAAACCCGGATCCGGAATTAAAGATTAATTGTACTTTTTTATTTATTATTTACCCCGAAAATATTGGATAATTAATATTATTTGATATCCATGTAAATCCAATTGCATGAATATAATTAAATGAGCATATAAACTATTTAAAATAAGGTGAAATGTACAAGTATGGAAGATGAAACTAAGAATTTGATGTTAATTGCATGGATCCGTTTTGGACTCGTTTATGGACCCGGATCTGTGGGATCCGTTGGATCTGGATCCTAAAATTATATATCCGCCGGATCCAGGTCGGATCCGGGTCCAATGTATTCAAACGGATCCGGACCGGGTCCAAGCTGGAGCCGGTCCGGATCCGGCCCATTACCATCCCTATGAAGAACTCATTTATTTTATTTAATATTTTGTGAACGGTTGGTTAATTTTTTCGCGAGCGAAATCGTTTGTTTTTTTTTCACGAACAACATTCCTAGTTCAATACATAATTTAAACTGGAGCATAAACTTATTTTTGATGTATTAGTTTAATTTTATACATTAATACTTTATTTTAAGTTAAATAAATTTTTATTTTTTACATGTAATAATAATATTCGAGGTAGTTTACAAACATTTATCGATTTACGAACTTATTTGCGAAACTCTAATTAAGTTTGTTCACGAGTTAACGAGTCGAGCTTTGGCTTGTTCATGTTCAATTCATTTATAATTCGAGCCATAAAATCATATTCACGAACTGTTCATATAAATCGAGTCGAGCCGAGTTGAGCTTTTATCAAGCCGAGCATCGAACTGTTTAAGAATGACTTTACTCATTTACAGCTCTAATTTTACTATTTTAGAGATACTTAGCCACAACTTTTAAAAAATTCAAGAAGTGTGAGATTGTGAATTCAAATTTCACCATCAACAAAATTGACAAAATGAAATTTTTTAAAAGGTAATATTATATATGGCTTTTCATTTGAAAAGAAAAGGGAAGAACGAATGTAACCAAATTTTAGATATTCCATGGAAAAAAGAACACAAGATAAAAAATATCTTCTTAAGAAAGTAAGGTTTTTTTTTATAATACTGTCTGATTTTGTGGATGCTGTTAATAGTTTTTAACATAAATTATATTTTTTATTGTTTAAATAGCTTACAATAAGATACTTTTAACACCGGAAAAATAAACATGATGAAGGCCGTAAAAGAGCCGAGCCGAGTTTTGGTATATTTGTGTTCATGTTTAATTTTTAAACGAACACGAGCCGAGCTGAATTTGAATTCGAGCTCAAAATTCAGTTTGAGTTCGTTTATTTAAGTGTTCGTTTCTTCGCGAGCTGGTTCACGAACAACTTATTTATTTTATTTTGTGAACGGTTTGTTATGTTTTTTCGGAACGAACTCGTTTATTTTGTTCGTGAACAATATTGCCAATTCAATTATTAATTAATATAAACTTATTTTTGTTGTATTAATTTACTTTTATATAGGAATATTATTAAACTCTGTAAAATTTTATTTTTGATATGTAATAATAATTATCGAGCTAGTTAACAAACATTTAACAAGTCAGTTCATGAACTTGTTAACGAACATCTGATCGAGTTTGTTGATTAGTTAACTAGCCGAGTTTTAACGTGTTCATATTCAATTCGTTTATAATTTGATCCATAATATTCATGAACCTGTTCATTTAGAAATCGAACAGAGGCGAGTCGAACTTTCATCAAACTGAACACCGAATTGTTATAAATAACTTGATAATTCACAATTCTTAACACGATTGACTTGGTAAATCACGTGACAATTTATGAGCATACAATTTTAGTTAGATGACGGGCCTACTCGAGCGATATCTTCAATGTTAAGTCAGTGTTAATATAGTGGGCCCTGTGAACCCGACACGTAAGCGAGTTGCCCTGTGGACGGAACCACACAATCCAAAGCCATTTAGATTTTTTAACAAGTAGTTAGTCTTAAATATTACATATTAAATAAAATATAATAATATCCATCAAATTCATATAAAATCAACATAAATCATAGTTTCACGCCAAAAGCGGCTAACCGGTACGCTTCTGGTGCGATTATCTTTGCCTTTTGCTTCGCTTTCCTTTTGATTACCGATCTCTTTTTCTTCATCTGTTCATCACTTTGGATTTTAGGCTATCTTCGCTTGGATTTTGCGCGGCTCACTGGAACGCGTTCCTCCAGAAGTTATGGACTCTACTCTAGTCATCAAGGTTTCGTCTCTTTCTCTTCGATCATTTGTCGATTATCGTTTCTTTATGAAATTGTTTGGCTCTGTACTAATTACCATAATTCCATATTTGGTTTAATTGTTTTTTTTAGGGTTTTCTACTATATCATAGCAAATTGTTTGTTTGCGAACTATGAATATTAAACTGAAAAAATTACCAGTGAGCTGCTTTCAGTTCAGCTTTTCAGATGCTTATCTGTGTCCGATTTTAATATCCTTTTTGTGTCCATGCATGTGTTAGTCATTAGTTTGATATGGATTAAACACTCGCGTTCATTATTTCATCGTTCATTTACATAATTATGGATAAATAAATTTTTTCCGTTCAATTTAAAGTCATGAGATGAATTTTGTTTTGTATTTATTATTAATTTTAATTTTTATGTTGATGATTCAGTCTTCGATTTGAAGTTTTTATTGGTCTCTTAGGGTTCAGTATTAATATGGCATACAATATATGAATTTTGGAATATGTAAGCTAAAGTATTGTTGGTTTGTAAAGTTTTCCTCTTTCATTGTGGCTTCAGGTTAAGTATGGTGATACACTCAGGCGTTTTAATGCTCAAGTTAGCGAGGACGGCCAACTTGATCTTGACATGAATGGGCTAAGGGACAAGATTCTTGGTCTCTTTAGTTTCCCTGCTGATGCTGAGCTTGTTCTGACTTACATCGATGAGGATGGGGATGTTGTTACTCTTGTGGATGATGATGATCTGCTTGATGTGACAAATCAAAGGCTGAAATTTTTGAAGGTTAATGTACAGCTCAATAGTGGTTTTGCTAAATCAAGTGGTAGTTCTACGCCCATGAGATCTCCACGAGTCCAGAATCCACTTTCTGACATGAATAAAGCTATTGCTGATGCGCTTAAATCTGTTCCAGATCCAGTTCGAGCGACGCTTTCTAAGCTATCCCTTGACCTGGCTTCAAAGGTTACGTCTTCCAATTGTGTAATTTCCGAACTTGCTGACTGCTTTTCCAAAATGGGTCAACCCATGTTGAATCTGAACCAACCATCTGAAGTTTGTGCCGACACAAGCACCCATTCAGGGGCTATGGGTAACCCAATTGCTTCGTCAGTGCCTACGGCTCTGAATGCTGTACATGGACAAACTGACATGGAGAGGTTTGAAAATGTTACCAGAGGAGTGGGTGTAACTGTCAAACCTGTACCTGCTCCTGTTGATTTGAATCTTGGTCCTGAATATGATCTGAATCAAGCTGCACCAAATGGCAATGATAGGAAAGAAACTAGCTGGCAAAATGCTATTCATCTAATTAAGAAGCCTGCTGGAGTTGGTCCATCATCCTTTTCTAACAATTCGGCTAGGCTTTCTGCATTTGCTAATGAATGTCCATTTAGTTATACACCAGTTGTAAATTATTTATCTCCTCCACGTGGACCGCGTAATGTCCGTCGAGTTAGTCCACTGAGGCGATGGACTGCTGGTCGCAATGATACAACTGTTGGAATGTTTCATAGAGGAGTTCAATGTGATGGTTGTGGGGTTCATCCAATAACTGGGCGACGGTACAAGTCCAAAGTGTAAGTAATAGTATTTTCTTTTGCTCATCAAGAGAACTTCAAATGCAGCAGTATTTCATGTTTTCCTTACTTTTTGATTGGGTTTTGTAGATGTGAATTTCATTATTTACCTTAATTTTGTGCAGGATAGATGATTATGATCTATGCAGCATATGCTTTGCACAAATGGGTAATGAAGCTGATTACATTAAGATGGATAGGCCAGTGTCTTATCGGCATCCACGGTCATTCAAGGTTTTACATGATTCTGTATGTTTTCTTGAGTCTTATCCTTGCTACCATGTATATAGATGGAAATTTGATAAGTTGCTGTAATTTTCCGCTGACATAAAATCTTTCTTTTTCTCCTAGAAGTATTTGGGTCACCCACTATCAAATGTCATAAGACACTGTGGGATGAAGCCAGTTCGATCCAAGTTGGATAGTCGCTTCATATCGGATGTTAATGTTTTGGATGGTACTATCATGGCTCCATCTACTGATTTCACTAAGATTTGGAGGATGCGTAATACTGGTAGCTTGTTATGGCCTCAAGGAACACGGCTTGTTTGGATTGGAGGAGATAAATTCAGCCATGAAGTTTCTGCCGAGTTAGAGGTGTGCATATTTAGGCCCTCGTTTTTCTTTTTCCCGTTTCTTTTTTTTCATTGTTGCAAACTATTGTGAACTCATAGACATGGGTATTTATTGGTTTCACTATTCTTGTTAGATTCCTGCAAATGGTCTGCCTGTGGATGGAGAACTTGATGTTGCTGTCGATTTTACTTCGCCTGAACTACCTGGTCGATATGTTTCATATTGGAGGATGGCATCACCATCAGGCATAAAATTTGGGCAACGTGTCTGGGTCCTGATACAGGTATTTCATAGTTTCTTCAGTAACATTCATCATTGGCTAAATGCATCATCAGCTCCCTCAACTTGTCCCATTTTGCCTGCTGCCCCCCGAACTTTGTCAAGGTCATTGTAGCTCCCTCAACTTGGCAAAAATTGTACCATTTTGCCCTGAATGCTACGTGTCAGCTTTTGGTTTGATTTTTCAAAGATGCCATTTTTTTCTATCAAATCATAAGCTGGCACGCGGCATTTCTATCAAATTAGTACACTTTTGCAGAGTTGACGGAGCTATGGGGACCTTTACAAAATTCAGGGGGGCAATAGGCAAAATGGGACGAGTTGAGGGAGCTAATAATGCATCATTTAGTTTGAAGGTTTAATAGTCGATATGCAGGTGGATACTGCTAAAAAGGACTCAAATTCCTTTGGAGGCTTGAACCTGAACTTGCCCCCTGACTGCAACTCTAAATGCTCTCAAATTATTGATGTCAATGGACATCCTGTCATGGATAGCGGTGTTCAGGAGTCTGACTATTCTGCCCCTGTGTTGGAAAAGCCTGCAGTTGAACAGCCAGAAAAGGACCAGGATAGGAATTTCCCTATCAACAATTCCTTGTTAGTCGGTGAAGGTGTTTCAACTGCTTCTCCTGACGCAGCCTCATCTTCTGTGTCATATCCGATGATAGACTTGTCTGAAGCTCTTGGGCTCTCTAAAGTTCCTGCTGACGTGGCATCCTCATCTGAGGATGCAAAAGAGAAGTGCCTGATAGAGGAACTGGAGCAGATGGGGTTCAAGCAGGTGGATTTGAACAAGGAGGTTCTGAGGCTGAATGAGTACAACTTGGAGCAATCTGTGGATGATCTCTGTGGCGTCTCTGAGTGGGATCCCATTCTTGAGGAGTTGCAGGAAATGGTAACCCTTCCTCTCCCCTCTCCAACGAATCTCTCTCTAATTTTCCCTAATTTCGTTTCATCCATTGTGGTTACAGGGTTTCGTTGATGAAAACAAGAACAAGCAGCTGCTGAAGAAGAATAACGGGAGTATCAGGCGTGTTGTGATGGATCTTCTCTCCGGCGACAAGGCATAGTTGGAGATTAGGAGTAAATGTAGTTAATCATCACAATTGGCTGCTACAAACTACTTTTTTATGGATCGTGTTAGTGTGGTTATGGTCATTTGAACGTAAGATATTGCTACAAACTACTTTTTTATGGATCCGTGTTAGTGTGGTTATGGTCATTTGAACGTAAGATATGGTAGCCTGCATTGTATGCGGCTGACCTTAAATGTGTTTATTTGTTTATATCCCTAACTGGGTGCTGAAATGTGATTGGACTATTTGTAATTCATGTGTGTTCCACATCCTGTATATCTTTTGTTGGACTATTTGTTGTTACACAGTAAAGCATACATATAGGTTGCATTGCTTGGGTCCTTAGCGACTTCTCTTTGTTATGCACTTGGGATATTATTTTGTTGCTTGGTATGTTCCACCCTTGGTTCGATGCCAAATTCTTCGCTCATAATTGTCAGCTAGACCGACCACATGTTTACACATAAAGAACATATGAATATGCCATTGCAAAGTTGTTTTTCTTTTAGAATTTTTTGTTATTATGTTTATTGGTATATACCAGACAAAGTATATATTTTTGGGAATTAGGTCATTTTATTTCACATCTTAGTTCAATTTTGTATGCCAAGTTATAATTTGGCAAAATATGTGAGGTTAATTGCGTAATGAAGACAAGTAAGTTCATGAATTCTAGTGGGTTTGTGATTAGGAATAAATGTAGTTCATGAATTCTAAGCTCGTGTTGAACTCGAAATTTCAATCTCAATGATTTTCAAGCCCAGTCGGCCATGATCTTTTTTCATTTTCAAGCCAAGCCAAGTCGTGGGTAAGTTTGGCTAGTTAAATTAACAATTTAGCATCCTTAGCTATCACATGTCCTAATAATGTACTATAAAAAAGTAGCAGGGGCCAATTAAAATGTATCTAAAAGTTCCGGGGTCTAATTATTAGATTAGATGAGTGGAGGGTCAAAATTGAATAACAGACCTCTATTCAGTCTATTAACAGAGGAGAAACTATCTATCTTTCCCGCCCGATTTTCGGAAAGCGAAAAGAAAAATCCAGTTTCTAGTTTTAGGGTTTTCTCGGTTCCCCCAATCTCCGTCGGATCACATTTCCGGCATACCACCTCGCTTTATATGATCCCAACCGTTGCACCAAATGACTACTCCGATGGACGTCTCTACGCAAAACCCCTCTGAAATTCCTCTTCACCAGCACAATGGCGTTGAACCGCTACCTCCACCCACTTCTCCCATTTTTGCCCGAGACAAGTTTCTCGTTTCAGGTACCTACTCAGCTTTCACGATGAAGCTCCAATTTCCAATTTCATGCTTCCAGTTCCACAATTCCTTGTACTACTCGTTTGTGCGCCTATTAAATTTTTTTTGTTTAGTTGAAGTTTGCTTAAAATCCTCCAGCACGGCTCGGGCTGAAGATGTCCGCTTTGCTGTTGAAAGGTACTCCTTAGTATGTGTTTGGATCAATTTCATACGAGAATTTTTACTTGTTAATTATCTTTCATAGACTATTGAGTATAACTTCACCCTTTTTGTGCTGCGGTGGGGTCATCATTTGTTCCCTCTGTTTAATAATAGGTTTTTGGTTTACTGTAATCAGAATGCTTGAAAATAGGAGTTTAAGCTACATTGACGGACCTATTCCAGTTCCGATTGATGACCCCTATCTTATGGATAACATACAAAAAATCCGTATTTGTGATACAGGTATTCTTTTGCTTATCTAGCTTTCCAATTTGCCAAAATGTTAAATCAGCTCATCTGAAGCCTGGACTTTAAATTTTTTCATGATTTGTGCTACGATCAATGACAATAGATATATTTCTCGTTGGTTTGGTTTGCAGATGAATGGTCGAAAAACCATGAGGTTCTTTTGTTCTGGCAAGTCAAACCTGTTGTACATGTGTTTCAGGTGACAGTTTGTTTTCTCATTTTGCTAATTATTAAATAGAAAAGGTCAATTGATCTGACGCACTATAGCCTTTCTATCTAATATTTTATCTACTATTGTGAGTGTTTAGTATGCATTCAATTTGTTACATGTAATTTTTCAGTCATATTATGCATAGCATTTTAAAATTTAAATTTTGCCTGACTGTTATTTGTCAGCTTAGTGAGGAGGGACCATGTGAGGATTTAAGTGGGGATGGTCAACTTTCTAGCTTCAATGAATGGATTCTTCCTGCAAAGGAATTTGATGGCATGTGGGAGAGGTTTGTTTGCATTTTCTTTTGATTTTTTTGCCTTTTTCTTGATTATCAAATTCAGTTGATGTGGTGACTTGAATTAGCTATCTAATGTTACAGTTTAATTTATGAATCTGGTCTCAAGCAAAGGTTATTGCGTTATGCAGCAAGTGCACTGCTCTTCACAGAGAAAGGAGTTGATCCTTTCCTTGTGTCATGGAACCGGTAAGGAATCTAAGTGAATTCCATCTGCAATGGCAAATCACTTACATTATGATATGTATGTATGGGGCTACACATGGTCTCTTAAAAAGGCTTCAATAGAATGTCCTTGCTCTGTGCATATTTATTTATGGGTTGAGAAATGTGTGCACCATTCAAACTTTTCTTATTTTGATGCTAGTTCATTGATCCTCCATCTTTCCATATTCATTTTATAATAGTGAACGGAAATCCAAAACTTGCATGAAGAGACTTGTTTCTAGGATTTAACTGATAAAAATTAAATGCCAGAATGTCAAGTTATTTTTGGGAAATTTTTTTCATACTCTCTAAAAATTTGGGTTACAGTTTGAGATAGTGTAATGCAGATTTATTCCATAATCTGATCTGATGTACCTTTGTTGTAGTTGTAGAATGAGCATTTGCTCGCCTTTTTCTTGCAAATGAGATGTCAACCCTTGAGTTAGTGTAGATTTCATGAATTTGCTTTTAGTTGGCTAAAAGTTCTCCTTAAAATGCAGTAGGATTGCCGCTAATACTAGAAAAATTTGTAGGTATATTGGCAAGACATAATGCAGAGCTTATTGTCTTCTAGCTCATGATATAATAGCTGCAAATATAAGAACAAATTTCGCTCATTATTGCCTGAATTTAACTTGGACGTTCACTTAGATAATTTGTCCATTATGGCAGCATTATTCTTTTGCATGGACCTCCAGGGACAGGGAAAACATCTCTATGTAAAGCGCTGGCACAAAAACTATCAATACGGTTCAACACCAGGTTGGTTTATATCTCTATTTTGAATGCAATAGTTCGTGAGTAATTGTTTTACGACAGTGATGATGTAATTCACTCCAAAAAAATTATCCATTTATTATTATTTTTATCTTAACACCTCCCCTTTTTTCAGATATCCTCAAAGCCAATTGATTGAAGTTAATGCTCATTCTTTATTTAGCAAATGGTTCTCTGAAAGTGGCAAGCTGGTACATTTTTTGCTATATGCTCTTTTGTTAAATAGTTTTATCTATATTTAATGGTGGCTGCCTTGAATTCTCAGCTATGCACTATGCTGCTCTTCCTCCAGGATTTGATATATTTGAACTTCCTTTGAAGTTTCGTGTCAATAACTATAAGATTGCATGGTAAATTAGTTTGAAAGAAAATAACTGGTTGAGCTTGGTCGTATTTTATTACAATGATAAATCTTATACCTGGAATTTTTTAGTTTTAAAAAATAATTATCTTTGTTTTTTTATATAACTTATAAAAAAATGGCATCAACTCTGGACTTCAATCTTAAATTACCCTTTTGGAAGTTAAATCCTGCCATCTTATCTCTTAATTATGCATAGGCTCTTATGAATTTAAGTTTGGTGAATCTTAAAGTTATAAAAGGTTGTTATCGCATATTGCATCAGGTTGCAAAACTTTTCCAGAAGATTCAAGAAATGGTGGAGGAAGAAAACACTCTGGTATTTGTTTTGATTGGTGAGAATGTTTTGAGGCGCTAATTTTTAAATTGCTGGTTTATCACTCTTTTTCTTCCTTCTAAAATGTAACATCTTAGTGATTCTGCAGATGAAGTTGAAAGTCTAGCTGCAGCAAGAAAGGCTGCTCTGTCTGGTTCTGAACCTTCTGATTCTATACGAGTATGGAACTTTTACCTCCTAAACTAATAGTGGTTTCCAATTTATGAGTGTCCCGAGTAAATTCTTTCCGATGCTCATTTTACTTCCCAGTGAGTCTTGAATCATGTGCCAGGTTGTCAATGCATTACTAACTCAGATGGACAAATTGAAATCCTCACCAAACGTAATCATTTTGACTACCTCAAATATAACAGCTGCTATTGGTAAGCTTATGATCTATGCTGACTAGAATATAATGTTCTTCTCAGTCCATTTGTATGATGCGACTTCTGTTGGCATCCTCTTTTAGGTTTCTTGATATACAATCCATATTTTTCCTACTTCCTTAAGATGCAACCATAGTAGTAAAAGTTTCCTCGCGCCTTCGAATTTATAAGCCTTGCTTCCTATATTTTATTAAAATTAGATAGTCCAAAGAGCAAGTCATAGCCAATGTTATTAGGTTCATTTTGTTGCAAATTTAATTTCTCTATATGTATATTTAATGGCAGTCCAGTAGTTGACTCGTTTTCTGTGACTGTCTTGGATATATTTTACTACATTAGATAAGGGAAACGATTCTCTGATGTTGAGTGGATTTAGGCCATTGATTCCAAATTCAATGGCTAAGATTGAACATCAATAATGGCAAAAAAAGAAAAAAATCATCAAATCGAATCCATTGATTTTGTCATCGATGGTCCATATCCACTCAACATTAGTTGTAACCCGACATTAGAGAATATTTTCCCATTAGATAATACATCTCTAGCACTTGCCTTGATTTACTGAGTTAGTAGTCTTAATGATTCTTTTGTCTGAGTTAGTAGTCTTGATTCTTTTGTCCTGCATACACTACTATGGTGGACAGTGGGCAAGTGTTATATATCTCGTTACTTGTGTTTCAGACATTGCATTTGTTGATCGAGCTGATATCAAAGCATATGTCGGTCCTCCAACTCTTCAAGCTCGTTATGAAATTCTAAGGTCCTGCTTACAAGAGCTTGTACGAACTGGAATCATATCAAGTAGCCAGGTGCCAATATTTTGTTTGACCTTACATTTTGGATACAAATTGCATTCTGCACTTCCAAATTTGATGCAATTGCCAAATGATGAGAGAAATCAGACCATCTTACCCTTTGCATTTTGTATAAATGCCACTGCCCTCTATCTAGTCTTTGATCCTATTGCAATAAGCCAATAAGCTAGCTTTCGCCTTGTATTATTGTGTTGAAGGTTTAAATTATGCAGGATGCTGACATCCTCGTACTTCCAACTTATTCCACTTTGAAAGAGAAACTGAATGGATGTGCTGTGGCAGAAGCCAAGGCACCAGCAAAGTTATATAAACAATTGTTTGAAGCTGCAGAAGCATGTGAGGTGAGAGGCAGAAATTCTTGAGTATAGTGATGAAGTGCATAAAATTGAGTTTAAACGACAGTATTTATTGTTGTGAACAACAGGGTTTAAGCGGGAGATCGTTGAGGAAACTTCCGTTCTTGACACATGCAGCTCTTTCAAACCCAAATAGGTGTGACCCCTGTGAGTTCTTGTCAACATTGGTCGACACAGCGAGGGAGCGCTCTGAGCTATCTGAATGAGTGTGTATGTACATTGTAAAAACATATAATGCTGGACATTGGCAGCAGTGTTCGTAGAGCCAGTTCTGTTTTGTTACATGAAAGTATTTCTGTGTGAAATGGGTTGAATGTGTCAGCTTCTCGCAATTTGAGTTCGACATTCGAAGATAGGCAGGGCGATCAGGATATACAATTAGGGCTAACAGTTGGAAATCTGGGTTATGGATGACAAAACACACTGAATCTTGATGTAACTCTTGAAAAATTATTGACTTGTTAGGGCTAGTTTGGGGTTTTCTTTGAAAAACTTCAATATCAAGCTGCTATATTGATTTTTGAAAAAACAAGTAAGGCAGTTCATAATTAGATATTATGGTGGATTAAAATGTGTTGTTCAAACCATGGTTTTGGAAACTGGATCGGACCGGCCGGTCGGACCGGGTTTGATTGGAACCGGCCGCTGGTCCGGTTGGTTTTCATCCGATTCAATGTCTGGTCAAAGATCGAATGTTGACCGGTTGAACTGGTTGGTCGGATCCGGTTGAATTGGAAACTGGTTGTCCCAATCGGCCGGTTCACTTATTCAAGTTAAAAATAATATTTTTTAAATTTTTTACAATAGGTAGGAATCGAACTCAAAACCTTCAGCTTGTTTATTCATTGTGTTCATTACTCAACTATAATACTTATTTGATACATATTTGTATTATATTTTTTTTATAATATTTATATAAAATTTTTACTTAGTTTTAAATTAAATATTTACTTTATTTATTTAATGTATTATTTAAATAAATTCATCATATCTTATTTAAATAATATTTTTTCAATTTTTAGAAAATTCGGTTCAACCATCAATTTAATACGGTTGAACCTTAAATTCATGAATCATTCTCTTCACCGATTCGATGATCGATCCGGTTCCCGAAAATCATAATATGCAATTTTGTAATAATTTGTGAAAGTAACTTATCGAGATAGTAGTTTGAAAAGCAATATGTAACATATCCTTGATTTTTTGTTCCATTTCAAAACCAAATGAACGGACCTGAACTTGAATCCTGGTCATTGGTCATCTCAGATAACAAAAGCAAATATCAACTGCAATCATAGCCACAGAATCATAAAACGTTAAACTAAACGCATCAAGGGCATCGAACGTACAATTAACAAGCATTCGCAAGCAACGACAATTCGATACCCAGAAGAACGTAAACTTGAAGACAGACTAGCGAATAATGAACCACCAAGCAATCGGAAGCCAAATAAAAGTATGATTAAACTCGATGATAACAAGTCACAAAAAAATTATCACAAATATATAGTCCAACTAAACGAAAAAGGGAAAATTTCCAAGAGTTGGGATTAAAGATGAAAAGGCAGGGATCTACTCAAGGATGGACTGAATAACACCAGCTCCAACAGTCTTGCCTCCTTCTCTAATAGCAAACCTCATGCCTTGCTCACAAGCGACGGGCATTATAAGCTCGACCACCATCTTGACCCTATCCCCAGGCATCACCATCTTCGACTCCTCATCCTTATCGTTCATTATGGACGTGACTTTCCCCGTCACATCAGTGGTCCTCATGTAAAACTGAGGCCTGTACCCCGCGAAAAACGGGGAATGCCTTCCCCCTTCTTCCTTCTTCAACACGTACACTATCGCTGTGAATTTCGTGTGCGGTGTTATAGTCCCGGGTTTCGCCAATACCATCCCTCTCTGAATATCAATCTTTTGAATTCCTCTCAGCAACAGCCCCACGTTGTCCCCCGCCATCGCATCATCCAGAATCTTCTGGAACATTTCCACTCCCGTCACGGTTGTGCTTCTAGTGTCTTTCAATCCTACGATGTCTACTGTGTCCCCGACTTTGATGGTTCCTCTTTCGATTCTGCCCGTGGCAACCGTCCCACGGCCCGTGATTGAAAACACGTCTTCGATTGCCAGTAAGAATGGCAGATCGGTTTGCCTTTGGGGAATTGGAATGTAGCTATCGACGGCGTCCATTAGTTCATAGATCTTATCTACCCATTCGTTCTCTCCTCGTTTGATGCTTGGGTTAGCCATTAGAGCTTCTAAAGCTAATAGTGCAGAGCCGGAGACTATCGGAATGTCGTCGCCGGGAAATTCGTAAGAAGATAACAGTTCACGCACCTCTAGTTCGACCAATTGCAGAAGCTCCTCATCGTCAACCTGGTCTTGCTTGTTCAGGAACACCACCATGTTGGGCACTCCGACTTGTTTGGCCAGCAAGATGTGTTCTTTGGTCTGCGGCATGGGTCCATCGGCGCCGGAGACGACGAGGATAGCGCCGTCCATCTGAGCCGCACCGGTAATCATGTTTTTCACGTAATCCGCGTGGCCAGGGCAGTCGACGTGGGCGTAGTGGCGGTTCTCAGTCTCGTACTCGACGGTGGCGGTGTTGATCGTAATACCACGGGCGCGCTCCTCCGGTGCGGCGTCGATTTCGTCGTATTTCTTTGGGGCGCTGTTGCCCATATTGGCTAAGGCCATGGTTAGGGCGGCGGTTAGGGTTGTCTTTCCATGGTCGACGTGGCCAATAGTTCCGATGTTGACATGGGGTTTCTTTCTCTCGAACTTGCCGCGGGCAGCTCGGACGGTGAAGGAACAGCGGCGGTTAATGACGGTGGAAGTGGCTGTAGAGGAGGTGGTGAGGAAGGGGGAAATGAAGGAAGAGGAAAGGAGGGTTTTGGGGGAGAGCTTAATGGGTTTTGGGGAGAGATATGTGGAAGAAGAGGGGGAAGTGTGCGAGTAAGCTAATTTTGAAGAAGTAGAAGCTGCGGCTGAGGCTGAAATCGCCATTGAAGAGACTCGGAGAAGAAAGAAATGGAGTTGAAGAATGGAATGCGAAGCAAAGAAGGGGGAGAAGGGGGTAGAGGATTTGATTTGTTATCTCTTTGGACAGGGATAAAGAAGGGCTGAGTTTTATCCACACAGCTCTACAGGTCTACGTTACCCATGGTATCATGGAAATTACATACGTTACCCATGGTATCATGGAAATTACATCCAACCATGCCCAAGATGCTGACACGTGGATTGAATTATTATTTTTATAACCACTGTGTTTTGAACAAATACACTAGTACATCTTTGTATTTTGAAAAATAATTTGCACATCCCTACGTTTTGTCTTTTTCATAATAAAACCTCTTTGTGTTAGATATTATCTCATTTTATATCAAATTTTTTAACATAATATATGTTTATGAATAAAATTGATCGTATATATGTTATGGATTAAAATTGATCAAAAAAGTTATTTATTGTTATTTTATCTAATGAAATTATATATTGAAAATTACAAAATTGTATTATATATTGTCAAAAATTTACTTTTTATTATTACAAACCTCATAATACAAACAAAATAAAACTAAACATACTAACAAATACTTATTTTTTTAAGAATTTTGATAGAAACACACATAATTAAAGATGCAGGGAGGTTATAGTATGAAAATCGTAAAATGTAGGGATGTTATAATTATTTTTCATAACACATGAAGGTAGTAGTGTATTTAGTCAAAATATGTGGAGGTTGTAATTATTTACCCTTATTATTTTAGAGTTAATTTTGTGCAAAATATTTTTGTTATTAATTACTAATCAGAAAATTTTGTTTTTAGCATTTGAACCATGAAGACTCCACCTTTTGCCTCACCTTTTTGGTGGCATGGAGAGGAGAATTATAATACCGTGTTTTCTTGAATTTATAATAAAAAAAATGTTAGATTTGTCTAAATTTCTAGACAAAGTAAATAATGAGAATATTAAGACCATAATGGGAAAAAATTGTAAGAATATTTATGAGTGTATACAATTTTCACGAAAATTTAACGTCTAAAAGAAGTCGAAAAAAGTAGATATTTTCAGTTGCATCTGAAGGGTATAGTGAATAAGCAGGGAAACTTGAGTTATCAGAACTCGCCTCAACAGCATCAGTTTCACCGATTCCTTATGCTGGCTGCTCTACCAACAAATTTTCCAGTTTTTGAAGAAGCACTTCCAATTGCCGAATTACTATTGTTTCCTAGAATCAAAATATGTTATTCAGTTAAAACATTAATCCCAAACAGGCCCTTACTTTAAGTTGCAAGAGAATCAGCTATTCTCAATTATCGGAATACAGTGTCTGCATCTTTCCTCTGTCCTACTATGAAGGCTCAATCAAAGAGCCTTTCACACCTGCAGCCGAACGGAAAGCAGTTAGAAATCCTTCTCCCTAGATTTGTGAAGGAATAGGTTCTCTAGGCAAAACCATCATGGATGTCACTTCATTTTTAGGCAGCCTTTTTTTCCTCCCTCATTTACTTGAATCTCCATTATGTTCCTTCCAGTGTAAGAGATTTCAAAACCATTTTACCTGAAGGATGCGATTTGGGCTGTAACGGATTCTCTGATGGAAGAAACGGATCCATCTATCCGAAGCCTCCGAAATGCATTTTTCAATAAATGCTTTCACAGATGGATCTGTCACCTTTGTTCCCTATCACAAGGGAAAAAGGAAACAAGTCAATAGCTATTATTCCAAATGTAAGAACTAACAAGAATTATAGAAGTTGATAATGTTCTTGTGCTTCGAAGTCTTGAGCAAATGAACTTGTGAGTAAAGACGCTCCATATCGACAGAATTACGCACTAGATCCGCCGCTTTAACCTGATTCCAAGCTACTTCCAATCCTTCCCATTCATCAAAATTATAATATCAGACTTGAGTCAAAATTCAGCTAAGAAATGAACAAATAATCAGAGAAACCCGACCATAAATTTCAGTGAATTCCGCATTGGAATCATCATGATAGTGGCTTAATTCCAATTCCAATCGGATCGAGAGTGGCTGAGTTACAATGAAGAAACGGAGTTCGAGAATAGGAGGAGGATTGAAATGAGAAGGAAAAGTAGAGAGGAAGCGAGGGATAGAAAAGGGAAGAGGAGAAGGAAAAAACAGAGAGATAGTTTCGTGAAAGGGAAGCTAAAAGGAGATTAGGGGCCGTCATCAACATCAGAGTGAAAGAGAAAAGGTAGAATTTGGAATTACTTGTGAAAAGGACGACACACTATATTGCTCCACCATTGCTGCCTTTCCTTTCCTTCTTCTTTTCTGTTTCTCTTCTGTTCCGTTATTTCAATATTTTAGTCAATCTCATATTCTCAATCCATTGACTTTTAGTTCAACTTATATGATAGCCTTTAGAGATTGATTTTTCAATGTTTTAGCAATGATTATTAAATTAAAACTAATTAATGCATTAATATTTGTTAAATCAATAAAATATACGTATACTTCTTACAATTGAGAATAGCTTAATTTAACAGGAGAACCAATAACTTCACCACAAGTAATGCTGGTTCAATTGTAGAAACATTGTTTAAAATTCATCTAATATGTAATTTTAAAAGTGAAAATTAGATAAACTAGGGGCGGAGCTGGAGGTCCAGAGACATGCGGTCGCTGGAAAACTTCAAAATTTCTCCGACTTTGCCATCCCAATAAATCCACTGCCGCCGGGAAACTAGAGGAAGAGAATCGTGGTTTAAGGTCGCTTATGGCTGCTTGGAAACCATAAAAAGTCCGATTTGTTTGCCACTCGCATCCTGTTGTTCAGCTTTTTAGCGGCAACAATATTTTATATAATATGTGGTTTTTAGGTTTTGTGGTTGAAGATGACCCATTAGTAAACCGACTTCGTTTAGCAATGGAGTAAAAATACAAGTTTAAACTTTAAAGGTCCAAACTGCCTGTCTCAAACCATGGGACATGCATATTTCTTGTTTTTCATCTCTTCTTGTACTTATTTATTTATTTAATAAAAAAAGCAAGTGATTTTCGTAGTTAGACCTTCTTAGAAATAAATTCAATAATAATTTTTTATTTCAACCGGAAATGTATAACCATCTAGGTTTTTATACTTTGTTTCCTCTCTTTTAAAATACATCACATAATGCTAGGTTGAGTATATGTATGTTTTAATATGCAATTTAGTATATGTACTACTTTGAATATAGTTTGCTCACACTTAGGAAATATATTTTTAATCTACCTAATTATTATTTGTGTTTAGTTTAGTTAATATAAATTTATAATTCCTAATTTTTTCTTAGTATCAAAACTGCGTTAGTCACCACCTTACCTATATTGTTTTATTGTTTGATTACTTCTAGTCAAGCATACATTTCGTGTAGAACATAATGGGTAACAGTAGTTTCAAGATTTATCAACATATCAAAACTTTCGAAAGGGTAACAATGAAATATTATTTTTGTTATCGTAGAATACTGTCAAATATTTTAACAAAACTTTTGCCCAAAACACAAATGGAAGTACCAATCATTCAGAGATGCAAATGGCAGACCACACTGACCATTACACCTAACAGCCGGGCATTAATTAGTGGCCATTGACATTACAATTTTTCATTCTGGGATTAAGCTTGCTTTTGCCATTACTAGTGATTTCATATTCATTCCCGTTAAACCTTATAATGCAACACTACAATAGATTAAAGGAGCTTCCGATTAAATATTTTTTTCCAAATTAACCATTACTTAACCTTATTATACCCATTTTTATAAAACTTAACACACTTGATCTTATGATTCTTATAATGAACGAAGGAAAAAAATAATGATTACTTCGAAACAAAAACCATCATATAACATAAATATGAAAGCGAAATAAGAAAATCATATTTAAATTATTACACATCTTTTTCAAAATTGGCATTCCTACAAAATCAAAGGACTAAGAGAAACAAATACTACCAAAATTATGAATCTAGTAAAAACCATTAAGGACGAGTATGGGACTATTATCCTATTACTTTGTACCGTAAATTGTGACTCAAGTAACATTCTCATACAAAAACAAACATGGTAGCCACTAGATTAAAGATATATATTCAAAAGATCCCCAAAAGTCAGTTTTCATAGCATGCTCTTCTACTGACAGAATTATGTGGGAATACAAGTCATTAATTTCTTTTGTAAGAGCAACCAATAATATTAATAGTTATAAACACATATATAAAATATAATTAGGGATGGCAACGGATCCCAGACCCGGTCCGGATCCGTGGATCCGGATCCGTTTTTTAGGGTCCGGATCTCGATTTTATGGACCCGTCGGATCCGGGTCCGAGTCCAGGAAACGGGTCCAGGTCCGGGTTCGGGTAATGAAACCCGGATCCGGACCCGGATCCGTATTTAAATATTAATTGTATATTTTTATTTATTATTT
>CATIWQ010420531.1:0-43418 GCA_949673415.1 Euphorbia schlechtendalii | reverse complement strand
TTTTCCGATTCGTCAGTTCGATCTATGATTTCTCATTCATGGACGTTGATAAGATCCTTCCATTTAGCAGCACCTTAGGATGGCATAGCCTTAAAGTTAAGGGCGAGGTTCAAACGAGGAAAGGCTTACGGTGGATACCTCGTCATATTCCTTCAACATCCATTATCCAGATACCACATTCGAGAGTCATCAGTGGAACTAAGGCTCACCTACAAAACAGTTACGTTTTTGTAGGTACCCATGCTTTTCAGCTGGGTCCTCCTTTGTTAACAATGCTTAAATTAGACCAGTCATACTTGTCGTAATAACCATTTTTATGCCTACAGAGAATTGTGGCATGTCCAGCATTCCCACAAAAACCACACACCATTTTTGGTTTGGGCTGGCTTGTGTTCTTCTATTTAGAGGAATTCTTCTTCTTAGAATTGCGAGTTTGGTTACTCTGAGTTTGACTGTTGGTTGGAGGAGGAACCCCTTTCTTCTTTAAAACCGTTATCTCAGCAATCAACTCATCTAATTGTTTAGTGAGCTTATTGATAGAACATTGTTGATACTCAACTTTTTATTGAAGAAAGCGGATATCAAGCGATAAGGAAGCATTAATATCTTTCAAATCATCACTTCTCCTCACTAGCTCCTTGATGTTCTTCATCGACTTGTTAGTCAATTTCATAATATTAAAGAGAGCCTGGACAAATTCATCCATAGATAAGGGAATTTCAGGATGTACCTCAACTTTAGGAGCTTTTCCCTTATTTAGCCTAGCTTCAGATTTTATAGCGGATTGATCTCTACCGCAGGCAGATGCCGAGCCTTTGCCCATTTGATCTTCAATGGCCATTAGACAGAGGTTGGCCGAATAAGTTGCTTCCTCATCAGATGATGAGGATTCTTCTGAATCGCTCCAAGTGGTAACAAGTGCCTCATTTTTCTTGGAGAACATCTTCTTAAAGCTATCCTTCTTCGCCTTAGGACAGCTGGACTAAATATGGCCTTTATCTCTATAGCCAAAGCATTTGATATCTTTCCTATGCTCCTTCTTGGGTCCTTCCTCAACTCCATGCTGGTGCTGAGTTGACTTGGTTTTAGTGGGAAACTTCTTCCTGAACTTCTCCTTCTTCTTAATGGAGCATTTAAAATGCCTAGTCAAAAGGGCCATTTGCTCATCAGAGTCGTAGCTGGTGGACTCATCTGATGAATCAGCTTTTAGGATAATGGCTTTTCCTTCTCTCTCCTTCCCTTGACTCCTTTTGGAGTAATCAAAATACTTCCTCAAAGACATCTCATGAGTCAGCAAGGTGCCTATCAGCTCATCATAGTTGTAGGTCTTCAGGTCATGAGCTTCTTCGATGGCGCTCTTCTTAGAGTCCCACTCTAGAGTAAGAGTGCGCAAATCTTCTTTACGAGCTCCTCTTTAGTGAACTCTTTTCCTAATCTCTTTAGTTCATTAACGATGCTAATGAACCTGGTATTCATGTTTTGAATACCCTCATTGGCACCCATGGAATACTCCCTCAGCATGAGATTAATCGTTGACTCCTTGACATTGTCGGTCCCCTCATAGGTAATCTCTAACTTCTTCTAGATTTCCTACGTTGTCTCACATCTTAAGACCCTGTTAAACTTAGTTAGATCTAACACATAGTGTAAGTAGTTATTCATTGTGGTATTCTCTTTGAGAATCCTTAGATCAGCGTCATCGTAGTTCTCAGGATCTATGGAAACAAGCACTTTATTCCTCACAATTGTGGGAACTCTAGGGCCAAGCTCAAAAGCGAGCTAAGACTACATGCTTTGAGATTGAATCATGCAAATTTTCCAAAAGGTATAATGATTACCATAAAAAAGTGGTGGTCTCGTAACAGACATCCCTTCTTTAAGGAAATTGCCTAACCAGACTCGGTTTCTTAGTTGTTGTAAGCCATTTATGGATCTTGACTCAAAGATAGTTAGTCTAAAAATTGAGCAACTGCTCTGATACCACTTGTGGTCCTATAGATGGTTGGTTACTTTTAAGGTTTACGAAATTCTATTTTGCCATGTTAAGTTTTTATATGTGTGCTGAGTTACGATATAAAAAATGAGTAAACTGCTCAGCTTCGTTGGCACAATTTATTGACAATCTGCTATTGAGTGATCGACTCGACAAGGATTGATTTTTCAAGAAAAAATGAGTAACAAAGGAGAGATGATGAATGAGCTGAAAAAAATAAAAGCTAAGAGCGTAAGTTTAGAACTTCAACACCTGAATTTTATCTTGGTTTGGCCCCGAGCCTACCTCCAATTCCCGAATACCTTTTCTGAGCTTTAATCCTCTAGTGTTCATTCCTTACTTAGGGGGAGTATCCTTTACAGCGGGGAGACAAAGTTTTACTGAAAGTACCTTCCTTCCTAACTACCTCTCAACTCAGTTTGGGTACCCTTCCCAAACTGACACTTAGATTTGAATGAAAAGATTGAGATCTGAATTCAACTTATAGAAATGTTGAATCCTTATAATGTTAAATCTAAGTAATTCTCTCTATTACAAACAGATTAGGAATTGATGTTTGCTAATTGCTTGAGTTTAGAATTTCTTGAAGCTGGGAGTAATTTCGCGGAGTTTCAGCTCTATAAGAAATTCGAGGTGATTCACCAAGTTTGAACGTCTACATCGGTCTTCTATTTATAGTTAAAGCTCTGAGAAGTAGCCGTTAGAAACTTTTCAAGGTCGTTGATATTCAATTTCTATTCTCTTCATATCTTTTGAATCTTCCCATTGGAGATAAATTTCAAGACGTTTAGAGGTAGAAATTTGAACGTTGAGGTGTGATAAAATTCCATTGATTAAAGCTCATTTTGTTTTCAAGCAATTCATTTACGAGAAGCGCTCAATAATGCAACATGGAATATTCAGATTGATTATATTGCTAACATTGGCAGAGACATGAGGAGACATTGGAAAACGGTGCATGTTAGATGATTCCTTTTGCATTTTGACTTTAGTGAGGGGATCTTGACATTCCGTACTAACACCTTTTATTTTATGAGGACCACTGGGAATCTTTCTTAATTTCAGTGCTATTTATCGTGAAAAGTATCTAAGGAATATTCCATTTCTCATAGAATTTGTTAGTAACACATGTGTTATTCAATGTAATAGAAAATATCTTTTAATAACAAGCTAACTCAACACAGTTGAGTTGATATGCTTCTAAACTACGTAGTACTCAGCACAGACTTGGCTTTTCCTACTCTAAGTCGTAACTTAATTAATTACTCAGCAAAACTGAGTTGTTTTCCTTAAACAAACTCTAGTCTGCTTCATTAATTAAGAGTATACTTAGTACTCAATTAATTTCACTAACCTAGATAGTTTTCTATTTCCAAAACATTAAAGTACTATGAGGTACTATTAAATTAGGTTCTACACATTCAACACAATAATTTTTATGAAATTATAACTCATCCTGTGGAATCGACCCTACTTCCATTGCTACAAATTCTTCGAGTAGGATATTAACTTGGCAGATTTGACACTCACCAATGAACTTCCTCGATCGCATTCTTCTTAATATCCCATTCATTGGTGAGACTTCTCAGGATTTTATTCACCATCTCTTCCTTGATGAAATTCTTCCCCAATATTTTAAGTTTGTTAATGATGTTAATGAATCTTGTATTCATGGATTGAATACTCTCACTGGCGCCCATCTGGAATAGCTCATATTCCCTGATCATCAAGTTCTTCTTGGACTCGTTAACTTTGTTAGTGCCATCATAGGTGACTTCAAGCTTCGTTCATATCTCTTGTGTTATCTCGCATCTAGATACCCTGTTAAACTCAAACAAGTCCAACACATAATGTAAGTAATTAATGGTTGCCGCATTCTCTTTGAGAAGCTTTAGGTTAACATCATCATAGTCTTTTGGATCGGTAGGAACATGTTTCCCATTCCTCATTATAATTGGAATTTGAGGGCCTAATTCAATAGATAACCATGCTTGCATGCTTTGTGATTGAATAAGATTCTTCATGCGATTTTTCCAAAACAAGTAGTGTTAGCCATCAAATAGTGGAGGTCTGGTTACAGAAATTCCTTCTTTAAGGAGTTTTGTATGCTCATGACCATGGATATAGGAAGGATTATTATAAGCCATTGGATCTTTATACTCGAGAGTATGAAGTCTTAAGTTGAGAAACTACTCTGATACCACTTATTGGTCTACATAGCTTAGATAATCGAATAAAGGGGGTGAATAGCTATTTAACTTGTTCTTTTATAGTTTAAAAATCTTTAGCCAAGTTAAGTTTAATGTTTGATGATTTAAACGTGCTGAGTGCAAAACTAGATAAAACACAAACCACTTAACTTGAGCTAACCTTGGTTTCTTCACAAACTATGTTGAGTAAAATCTTACTCAGCTTAGGATGGTTTTTACGCCTACAAAATGAGAGAGAGTGTTGATGTATGAGAGTAAACTATCAAATATAAAATATAAATAAAGCATAGAAAACACCTTAATTTTATAATGGTCCAGCCCCTAGCCTACCTCAAGTCCGCGGATACCTTTTCCGAGCTTTAATCCACTAGTGTTCTTCCTTATAAATAGGTAGAGGAGGATTTGATAGTGGATAGAAGGATTATAACAAGTACATTTCAAGCTAACTACCACTCAATCAGTTTGAGTACCCTTCTCAAATTGATCTCTCACAAATTCGAATAAAAGTTGTATCATACACAAGAAACACAACTTATAGACAATGGGTTCCTTTACAATGAGATGACTTATAGCTAGAATCTAAGTCTAACCATTTCTCTCTATTACAAATTAATTGGAGTTCTTTGCTTACTTTGAGATTGCTTGATTTAGAATTATGAAGGTCATCAATGTTTTGATGGAGTTTCAACTCTTTAGAAATTCAAGGTGATTCACCAAGTTGTTAATGTCTACTCTAATCTCTATTTATAGTTGTAGATTTCCAGAATTAGCCATTATAAACTTCTCATCTTAACTTTATCTCTCAAAATCTCCTCTTCAAAGCTTCAAAATCTATGCATTAAAAACAGATTTGTAGACATTTAGAAACAATGATTTATAATGTTGAGGCACGACATTAATCCGTTGATCAATTTATCGTCAAGAACTCTTTTCCTTCAAGCAACACTATTGAGAGAAAGCACACAATATGTAACATGTTGATTGATGATTGTTCACTTTTTGGACATTGAGAAAGCGTGGCGATGCTGAAAAATTGTGAATGTCAGAATATTCCCTTTTGACTTGGTTTTTAGTGAGAACAATCCAACATTCCATATTGACACCTTTTTTTAACCCAAGTTAATAGCACTTCATAGTACTTAAATGTTTTGGAAATAAAAAACTGATTAGGATAGTGAAATTAATTAGGTACTAAGTAGACTCTTAATCAAGCAAGTTTTACTTGAGTGTGTTTAAGGAAGAACAACTCAGTTTTACTAAATTCTAATTAAGTTATGGTCTAGAGTAGGAAAAGTTATATGCTAAGTACTATATAGTTTATGCTATATAACTCAGCATGTGTTGAGTACCTTTTACTTGGTAAAATATTGAGTATAAATAAGACACTTAGAATATTATGAGACTTGTGCGTTTAATGTTGTATGTGCAGACATAATATTCCCTTTGATACTTTTCAAATAAAAAGCGTTGAAATAAAATGGATATTCTTGTGGTCCTCACTTTCAAAATGTGACAATATAGAATGTTGGAGATTCCTCACAATCGTCCAAGGAAAAAAGGTATCTTCTGACATGCACCGTTTTCACTGTCTCCATGCAACTCTGAAATGTCAACAAGTCAACTAATTGCAAGTTTCCACGTTCCATCTCACATACTCCTCTTTCAAATGGATTATGCTTGATGAAATGAGTTATTGAAACATCAATGATTAACGAATTAATCTTGCATTTCAACGTTCGAAATCATTGTCTCTAAACATCCCATAATCTGTTTTAAATGGACAAATTTGAAAGTTGTGAAGAAAAACTATTTTGAAGAACAAGTCAAGATGAGAAGTTTGCAATGGTTACTTCCAACATCTACCACTATAAATAGAAGACTGAAGCAGATGTTCAAACTTGGTGAATCACCTCAAATTTTTTAAGAGTTGAAATATTGTTCACGCAATCCTAGCACTAAAAAATTCCAAATTTAAGCAATTAAAAGTAAACACTCAGTTTCCATCTATTTGTAAGAGAGAATAAGATTGGCTTAGAGTCTACTTAAGCTTAAACATTGTAAAAGGATTCAATGCTTTTTATAAGTTGAAATCTTTCCTTCTTAAATCTTCTATAAAATCTACGAGGGTACCTAAAACTGAGTATTGAGTGGTAGATAGAAAGGAGGGTACATTTTGTAAGTTGTCTACTTGCTGTAAAGGCTTCCCCACCTATTGAAGGAAAGAAATCACTAGTAAATTAAAGATTAGAATGGAATTCGGGGACTGGAGGTAGGCTAGGGGCCGAAATGGGAAAAATGTGAGATGTACTCTTTCTTTAACTCTTTATATTGCCTTTATAAGTGTTTTTCTCAATACATCATGTTTCACTTTCATTCGAAGTACTTGAAAACCAATCTAAGCTGAGTAAGACTACTCAAAACAGGTTGATGGTAAACTAAGTTAGCAAAGCTGAGTAGTTTACAGTTTTTAGTCTAAAGTGCACTCAACATAACTCACTCAGCACATATATGAAAACAACTTGGATTAAATTTTTGAATTTATAAAGTACCAAGCAATTCTTCATTCACCGCTTTTTGCACAATTATTAAAGCCATAGCGGACCAACAAGTGGTTTTAGAGTAAGTGCTCAACTTCTAGACTAAATGTCTATGAGTAACAGATCTGATTGTCTTTTAATAATTATAGTTCAGACTCAAGACAGGCAACACTCCTTAAAGAAGGAATTTCTATGACCATGCCTCCATTATTTGATTGCAGCATTACATGTTTTAGAATAAATCACATGAAAAATTCATTCAATCCCAAAGCATGCAGGCATGACTAGCAATAGAATTAGGATCTAGAATTCTCATAGTTGTGCGGAATGGGGAACGTGTTCCAATTGATCCGGAGGACTATGATGATGCTAACCTAAGGCTTCTCAAAGAGAATGCGGCAGCCATTAATGACTTACATTATCACTAAAACTTACAAAGTTTAATAGGGTCTCTAGATGTGAGATGATGCAAGAGATTTGGAAGAAACCAAAGATCATCTATGAGGGGATAGTTCAAGTCAAGGAGTCAAGGAGTCAAAGATCAATCATATACTCTGTAAGTATGAGATGTTCCTGATGGGCACAAGTGAGGGTATTCAATCCATGAATACCAGCTTCATTAACATAATTGATGAACTGAAGATGCTAGGTAAGGACTTCACTGAAAAAGGGATGGTGTAGAAGATGCTTAGAGTTCTCACTATTAAGTTGGATGCAAAGAGGAGCGCCATCGATGAAGCTCATGATTTAAAGAAATACAACTATGATGAGTTGATAAGCACCTTGTTGACTCAAGAGATGTCCCTAAGGAAATACAATGATGACGTCAAAAGGAATAAAGGTAAGAAGAAAGTGGGTAGAGCCATTGTCCTAAAGGTTGACTCATTTGAAGAATCGACTAGTGATGATTCAGATGAGTAATAGGTGCTTCTTACAAGGAGATTCAAGTGCTTCATGAAGAAGGATGGAAAATTCAACAAAAGGAAGTTTCTCAGCAAAAACAAGCTAACTCAACACCAAAGTGGAGCTAAGGAAGGATCCCAGAAGGAGTATAACAAAGACATCAACTATTTTGGTTGTGGCGATAAGGATCATATCCAATTGTCCTAACCTAAATCAAAGGAAGGATAGATTTAAGAAGTTTGGGAAAAAAATGAGACACTTAATACCACGTGGAGGGACTCTGAAGAATCTTCATCATCTGATGAAGAATCAACTAACTCTTCCAACTTGTGCTTGATAGAGATTGAGAATGAGAAGGGTGCAAGCTGAGCATTTGCCTCCAAGGGCAACCTATCCGTTATTGACTCTAGGGTTGAGCAGAACAAAGGGAAAAACCCTCCAAACTAATATACATCCTAAAATCCCTTTTTCCATCGAAGAGTTCATTCAAGTACTCTTTGATATTATGAAATTGACTAATAAGTCAGCTAAAAATACATAAAGAGCTGGTGAGGAGAAGTGAAGATCAGGAAGACACAATTGCTTCCTTATCTCTTGATATCCGCTTTTTTCAAGAAAAAGCAAAGTATCATGAATGTCATAACAGCAAGCTCACTAAGTAATTAGATGAAATGACTACTGAGACCACAACTTTGAAGAAGGAAAGGGTTCCTCCTCTAGTAAACAATGTACTTCCGAGTAAGCAAACTCGCAATTCTAGTAAGGGGAAGAAATCATCTTCAAAGACAAAAGCGAGCTAGCTTAAATGGCTTTTGTGGGAAGGCTAGACATGAAACTACAATGTATAGGCATAAAATTTTTTATTATGAAGAGCACAATTGGAGTAACCTAAGCACTTCTAACAAAGGAGGACCCAACTCAAAAGCATGGGTACCTAAGAAAATGTAACTATTTAGCTGTTGAGCCTGAGATTTGCTAATGAGAGTGGAATGTGGTATTTGGATAGCGGGTGCTCAAGGAATATGAAAGGATATGAAAGCCATTTCGTCTCATTGAAGAGTAAATGAAATGGGAGTGTCAACTTAGGAGATAATAAATAAGGAAAGATTGTTGGATGCGGTACAGTTGGTGTTTCTCCTTTAAACGAAGAGGTGATATGGTCAAAAGACTCAAGTTCAATTTGTTAAGCCTAGTCCAGATTTGTAACAAAGGTAGAAAGATTACATTCGACTCAACAGGTTACTTAGTTATTGATTCTAAGATAGACTTAACAATTCTCTTTTCTCCTATAATTAATAATGTGTGTATGATTAATATATCCCTTGGCTCCACTAATGTGTGTTTAGTATCTGAGGATAATTTATAGCTTTGACATAGAAGGTTGGGTCATATAAATATGAAATTGGCAAAAATGTAACTAGTTGTGGGTTTACCTAGTATCAACTTTGAGAAAGATAGGTTTGCTCAACTTACCAACTTAATGAGCAGGTTAAAAAGTCATCTAGATCAATTAACAATGTAGTAACTAAGAGATTTTTGGAGCTCCTCCTCCTAGATCTTTTTAAACTTGTTGAACTTTTGAGCATGGGTAGAAAAAGGTTTTCCTTAGTGGTAGTTGATGACTTCACGAAATTCACTTGGGTAGTCCTGCTGAGTAGCAAAGATGAAACCTTTGAGTCTTTTGTCAAACTTAGTAATCAGATTATGAATGAACTAGGAACTAAAATTAGTAAAATACGAAGTGATCATGGACATGAATTCAAGAACTTTCATTTTGGAGAATTTTGTTCAGCACATTTAATTGACCATAACTTTTCTACTCTTTATACTCCTCAACAAAATGGGGTTGTAGATAGGAAGAACAAAAACATAGTTGAAATGGCTCGATCCATGCTAAGTGATAACAATCTACCAAAGTACTTGTGGTAAAAAGCTGTTAATACAGCCTGTTATATCTTGAATCTGGTTTTAATTCACCCAGTTTTGGAGAAAACACCCTATGAGCTTTGGCTAGGGTGCAAGCTCAAGATTGGTCACCTCAGATCATTTAGTTCTAGGTATTTTATCCTAAATACCAAGGAGCAACTATGTAAGTTTGATCCAAAGAATGATGAAGGAATCTTTCTAGGATACTAGATTAATAGTAGGGTATATAGAATATATGTCAAGAGAACTAATCTATGAAAGGATTTTATGCATGTATATTTTGATGAAACTAACAATGCAGATAAACATCTATTTGAAGAAGAAGAAGGAGTAATCCAACAAGAAAATAACTCAGCATGCCACTCTCTATGCTTCGTAACCCAGTACAAGAGCAAGAAATTGAGGAAGTTAAAGCTGATGAAGATCTCTCAATCAATTTCAATGAAATAGAAGATCAACCTCAGCAGTAATGACCCACTGCAAATACTCCCATTACAGATTCGAGTCTTAAAAGAGAGATTAGAACTTATCGCAATCACCCAATCAAGAGTATTACAAATAATGTTCATAATCCATTAATGATGTGAGGTCAGCTCAGTAGGATGATGGGCCATCTAGCTTTCATCTCATTGATTGAACCTAAGAAGTTCGAAGATGCATAAGGAGATGACACTAGATTATCACGATGCAAGAGAAATTGGTTCAATTCAAGTGCAATGATGTTAGGGATCTGGTTCCTAAGCCCAAAGGGAAATCAATCATCAGCATCAAATGGGTTTTCAAGAACTAACTTGATGAAGATGGTGTTGCTATAAGAAACAAGGTTAAGTTTGTTTCTCAAGGCTACAACCAGCAAGAATGAATCCATTATGATGAGACCTATGAACTTGTGGCACGTCTTGAAGCAATTAGGATTGTTTGTGCTTTTGCTTCTCATATGAATTTCAAACTATTTCAAATGTATGTTAACAGTGCTTTCCTAAATGGCTTCATTCAAGAGGAAGTTTATGTGCACCAGCCCCTAGGCTTTGAAGACGCGAAGAATCCTGAGCATGTTTTTAAATTGAAGAAAGCTCTCTACAGATTGAAACAGGCACCTCGTGTTTGGTATGAAAGGTTTACGAACTTCTTATTCTACAAAGGCTATGAAATAGGCAAAGTAGATACAACTCTATTTATCAACCAAATGAAGGATGATGTATTGCTAGTCCAAAGCTATGTAGATGACATTATATATGGAGCAAATAATGAGAAGCTTTGCAAGGATTTCAGCAAGTAAATGAGAGTGAGTTTGAAATGTCAATGATGGGAGTGCTCAATTTTTTCCTTGGATTGCAAATCAAGCAAAGAAAGGATGGAATCTTCATTAGCCAAGCAAACTATAACATACTAGTCCTTAAGAAGTTTGATACAGAGCATTCGAAGGGAATGTCTACTCCCATGGCCAGTAACACAATCTTGAGTAAGGATGAAGCTGGTAAGCCTGTAGATATTAAGTTCTATAGAGATTATTGGTTCTCTCCTTTACTTAACTATTAGTAGGCCTGATATTCAATGATATGCATGTTATTACACTTGTTATCAAGCTAACCCCAGAGACTCTCACTTAGCAAATTTTTAAGAGAATACTCCAGTACTTGCAAGGTTCTATTGATACAGGTACATGTTATCCCAAAAGCTCAAAATTTCACTCTTAGGGGATATACAGAGATGCAGATTATGGAAGGGACATTCTCTACAGGATATACACCACTTGAGGATGCTATTTCCTTGGAGAATGTCTTGTGTCATGGTATATTAAGAAGTAAACATCTGTTACGCTAAATACTGCAGAAGCTGAGTACATGGTAGCAGGAAATTATATAGCACAACTACTATGGATTAAGCACCAACTAGAGGATTATAGTATAAATTTAAAATGCCTCAAAGTTATGTGTGATAACAAGAGCGCAATTGACCTATCTAAGAATCTAGTTCAATATGGAAGGATGAAGCATGTCAACATTTGACATTACTTTATAAGAGATCTTGTGCTAAGGGGAGATGTCAAACTAGAGTATGTTCCTTCAGAGGAGCATTGAGCTGGCATATTCACCAAACAATTAGCAAATGAGTAATTGAATATTCTTAGAGAGCTGATTGGTATGGCAAGCCCAATGTGAAGAAATCCCAGAATATTGGCTAAGTGTTCAAAATCCTGTCTAAACTCAACAAAATGAGGTAACATGTATTTAACCCCGTTTACTTTTTAATGTAACGATGTTAATTTGTTTTTGCTGGTTAAAATCTCAAAAGCTACTTTATTGAAAGGGCATTTTGAATTGGAACAGTCCAAAACTAAAACGATGTCATTTAACTAAGTCAACCAACTTGATCTTTACTTGTGGAAGAACCACGTGTTATGATTTGTAGGAGATAAGCTATAAAAGGGAGAGCTTGTTAAAGAGAGAAACTACTTGCAATTTGAATTCTCTCAAATTAATTTCCCTAAGAACCCTAATTTCTTTTCTCTCAATTTCTTCTACAATGGCGTCTTCTCAACAAAACCTAAGGAAAACTACTCTTATTCTTCAAGGCCAATACAAGAGGAATATTTTTATCAATGTGATGGTACTACTGAGAAAGTATTATTGCCCCATGGAACAACTTTCACTAAGGTTAATTGGGGAGCAGACCAAGAGTTTGGACCCATTTTTTAAGTGGATTATGATGATTTGTTAAAGAACAAGACTATGCACCAGGTAATCAGGCAACAAAATATGAGCCAGTTCCTTCTCCTGGATGGGTGAGTAATTAAGGAATTATTAAGGAAGTTTTCTCCAATCTACACAATTGAAGGGTTAACTAACATTCTGATGATAGAGAATGAGAAAACTTCTTACTTGATTTTTGAAAAGTTGTTGACCAGTATTTTGCACATGCCTTTGAATGGCACTATGCTTAAGAGAAATGGAGATGAAGAATCAGTGGCAGTTCTAGAGGATTGGGAACTCCCAAAGGATTATGGATCTGGAGAAATTTCAGCATTTAGGATGGGATGGAAAGCAAAGAGTAACAATGTAAGTTTGAACCAAAGGTAGATGAAGGAATCTTTCTAGGTTACTCGTTTAACAGCAAGGTATATAGAATATATATGTCAAGAGAACCGGTCTATTAGATGATGTCCAACTGATGAAGATGAAGGAGTTATCCAATGCAATGATGACTACTGGATGATCGCGATGCAAGAGGAATTGGATTAGTTCTGGCAAAATGATGTTTGGTATCTAGTTCCTACGCCCAAAGGGAAATCAATTATCAGAATCAAATGAGTTTTCCAAGAACAAGCTTGATGAAGATGGCGTTGTTATCAGAAATAAGGTGTTCACCACTTTTCTACTGATAAGTTTAATAATTTGTTAGCAAGATTTGGCTATATATTAATGGCGCCAAAAACTTGTTCACATAAAGTATAGGTGTTGTCAGTACCTCTTATCAAATAAAAAAATCATGATAACCGTAAGTATATAGTTGCGATGTAGTTTTAAAAGATATCGAAACCCACAGGGAACGAACCAAGTCTAAAGATCAATAAGGAAGACAGAATAAAGAAAATAAAATAGAATTGATATTTTGGATAGGAGGATTAGAATGAAGAATGAGTAAATATAGATATGAAAGATTAGAGAATCTAAATATATAGATTTTCCCTACGAAAAAGGGATAGTAGAGAAAATATGCAAGTTCAACAAAGATGTTACGATTTACTAAACTAATCTAACAAACTCAGTTCAAAATATCTAGATGTTCAATTATTCGTGCAGAGCAACACATGAAATAACTTTTCTAAACCTAGCGTAAACGAATTAAGAAAATTATATAAACCTGGACAACGTCAATACTATGCTTAGTACGGATCGCTCTCACATAGTCACATTTAGCAAGTTACCATTCCAAAAATGTTGGCTCACTAAACAACATTATATCACAGATTCAGAGATTATACATGATATTGTTAACCCCAAATCTACTCTTAAAATTAACTCCAACGCATATAACTTGATTAATATAAAAGACTTAACAAGAAATACGCATTATGACAAATAGACATATCATAAACTTCGAAATAGAAAGTATAAGTAGAAAGCAAAGCAAAGTTGTAAGGTATGCAAGTGAAAGCTAAAGTTGATCAAAACGTATCCACTCTTTAATGGGAGTCGTCAATTCTCACAATTCCTGCATCTACTTTGAATTCTGTCTCTGCCTGTACAGAACCACTGCTAGGATGCTATTCTTTGCGAATATCTAATAAACAAATATTGAAGAATGAAAACTTTTATTGATAAGTGATTTGCAAGTACACTTATACAAAAATCACTCGAGAATATAGAGAAATCTAGTGATCGAAATAAGGATTTGAATCACTTAAACATTTTCTCGCTAACACTTATGAACGTAATGAATTCTCTATCTGTACACACACTATATCTCTCTCATGCTCTCTAATGTTTTCCCTCTACTTGATTACACGAAATTGTAAGGTTTGAAGCTCTATTTATAGTGTTCGAAGGGTTGCATCTATCCATACGAAGAGTTTTTTCCATTGGTGAATGATTGCATCACTTCATTGTGATTAGTTGAGAAGCTTCAATCTAATCCACAATGGATAGGCCCCTTTTCATGATTGGTTGATTTCTAATAGGTGTCTATTCGTTGGCGGTTGATGGCGGTTGATCGTCCTTATCTGGCGATTGGTAGTTAAGAAGATTAAACCAAAAAACTATCCAAGTCGCGACCACGATATACAAGTCTCGACCCTGAATCTTTGATTGGTAAATTTTTGTTTTGAAGAAGAACAAGTCACGACCACGAATGGTTGTCGCGACCGTGAATTGCATTTTTCTTCAGAATTCTCCTTGTAACTTCACCGATCTTTGACATCTTCGATCCTAAGCCAAATCTTTAAATTCCACGCACCTTTTCACTCCTTTTTCATAGAATTCTACTTTAGATCATTTTACTCCCAAGATTTACCTACTATCTGCATTTGCATAAAAAACAACTACATACCACGTGAAATCTTTTATATGAAGTATAAAAATGAATTAAACTATAGTGTTTAGTGTATAAAGTTAATATGAAAATAAGTGTAATTATACACTTATCATAAGGTCAGGCTTGTTTCTCAAGGCTACAACTAGAAAGAAGGGATCAATTATGATGAGTTTTATGCACTTGTAGCTCATCTTGGAGCAATTATGATTCTCTATGCTTTTGCATCCCATATGAATTTCAAACAATGGATGTCAAAAGTGCTTTCTTAAATGGCTTCATTCAAGAGGAAGTTTATGTGTGCCAGCCCCAAGTTTTGAAGATGCGAAGGATCCTAAGCATGTCTTCAAACTGAAGAAAGCTCTCTACGGATTGAAGCAAGCACCTCGTGCTTGATGTGAAAGGCTTACCAACTTCCTACTCAACAAAGACATTGAAAGAGGCAAAGCATATACAACTTTGTTTATCAATATGGGAAAGGTAGATTTGTTGCTAGTCCAAATCTATGTGGATAATATCATATTTGGAGTAACTAATGATAAGCTTTGCAAGAAGTTCAGCAAGCAGATGAAGAGCGAGTTTGAGATGTCAATGATGGGAGAGCTCAACGTTTTCCTTGAATAGCAAATCAAGCAAAGTGAAGATGGAATCTTCATTAGCCAAGCATAATATGCTAAAAGAGTCATGAAGAAGTTTGATACGGAGCATTCAAAGTCAATGTCCACTCCCATGACCACTAACACAATCTTAAGTACGATGAAGGTGGTAAGCCTTAAAATAGTAAGTTCTACAAATGTATTAGTGGTTCTCTCCTTTACTTAATTGCTAGTAGGCTTGATATTCAATACTTTGTGGGCTCGTTTAGTTAGCGGAATAGCTATTCCATGGAATAGGAGAAAAATGAATACAAAAAGGTGAAATGTTTGCCTAGAGGCTGTCGTCGGGATGAAATAGCTATTCTGAGCTATCATACAACTCATGGAATAGCTATTCCCTTCTCAAGAGGAGGAATAGCTATTCCATGAGTTATATGATAGCTAGGAATAGCTATTTCATCCCCATGACAGGAACTAGGCAAACACTCCTCCCTTTTCCATTCATTTTTCTCATATTCTACCAACCAAACGAGCCCTATATGTTATTGCGCATGTTATCAAACTAATCCTAGAGAATCTCACTTAGCACTTTTAAGAGAATTCTTTGGTACTGGAAAGGTTCTATTGTTGTAGTTATGTAGTATCCCAATAGCTCAGATTTCACTCCTAAAAGATAGAAAGATGCAGATTATAGAATGGACAAGCTCGATAGGAAAAGCACCACTGTAGGATGCCATTTTCTTGGAGAATGTCTTGTCTCATGGTACAATAAGAATTAAGTTTTTGTTGCGCTAAGTACTGCAGAACCTGAGTACATAGTAGTAGGAAGTTGTATAGCACAATTGCTATGGATTAAGTAGTAACTGAAAGATTATGGTATAAAGTCAAAATGCCTTGAAGTTATGTATGATAACAAGAGTGCAATTGACCTATCCAAGTATCTAGTTTAACATGGCTGGATGAAGCATGTCAACAATAAACATCACTTCATAAAGGATCATGTGCTAAGAGGAGACATCAAACTGAAGTATGTTCCTTTAGAGGAGCAGCGAGCTGACAAATTCATCAAACCATTAACAAATGAGCAAATCAACACACTTAGAGAGCTATTTGGAATGGCAAACCCAATGTGAAGAAATCCCTTGGCTAAGTGTTGAAAATCAAGTCTATACTCAGAAAAATGAGGTGACACTTATTTAACCCTGTTTAAATTTTATTTTAACACTATTAGTTTGCTTTTCCTGGTCAAAATCTCAAAAGTTACTTTATTGAAAGGGTGTTTAGAATTGGAACAGTTAAAAAACCAAAACTACATCATTTAACAAAGTTGGTTAATTTCATGTTTAATCTCACCATTAAAATTTGATATTTGCTTATGGGAGAGACACGTGTTTTGTTGTAGGAGAAAAGACAATATAAGGAATAGCTTGCTGGAGAGAGAAATTTACTTGCATTCAAACTCTCAAAGCAATTTCTCTCAAAGAACACTAACTATTTTCACTCAAATTCTCTTTGTGCTAGTATCTTCTTAAAAATCCCAAAAGAAAGTTCAACTTATTCTTCAAGGCCGATCACAAAGGAATGTGTTCATCAACATTGATGGCATAACGGAGAAAGTGGTCTTGCCCCAAGGAACAACATTCACTCATGTAAGCTAGGGAGCAGATAAGGAATTTGGCCCTATGTTGGAAGTGGATTATGATGGGCTATTGAAGAACAAGACAATGCACCGAGTGATTAGGTAACAAAACTTGAGCCAATTTCTTCTCCTTAATGGGCCATCAATCAAGGAATTGATAAGGAAGTTCTACTCAAACCTCTACCTCATTGAGGGTTTCCTAGATATCCTAATGATAGAGATTTAGAAGACCTCTTACTTAATCACTGCGAAGCTGTTGGCGAGCATCTTGTTCATGCCTTTGAAATGCACTATACTTAGGAGAAATGAAGATGAAGAATCTATAGATGTTCTAGAAAATTTGGATGTCCCAAACGACTATGGCTTAGGTGAAATCTCAGCCTTAGGGATGACATGGAGGGCTAGGGCATGCCATGAGCTATTGATCAAGATTTTGATTCCCTGGACTGTATCCCTCAGTAGTTGCACCAACTTCAAGAGGTTCATAGTATACCATATAGTGGAAGGAAAGTAGTTCAACAGGTCTGTGATGATTTTACATCATTTCACTAAGGTAACAACTCTTTACCATTATGGTTATTTAATCACTGCAATTATGAAGGCTGTGAGGATGGACATTTCAAAATTTATGGGTGAGAGTGGAGGAACCATCTTGCTATTAAAGAAGTTCTTAAATTTCCAGCACTTTAAGAAATTGAAGTTCAACCAAGTCCACACTAGGTATACCAAAGCCCAGGATGTAAAACCAAAGAAAACTAAGATAGTACCATTAGTGTTTCCAGCAAATGTTCTCAAGGAGGATGAGGATGAATTTGTGGTGGACTATGAGGTATCAAGTGAAGGAACTATTGATGATGTGCCTTTATCATTTTAACTTGTATAAACTTCAACTGCCTTTGCCCCTACAAACCCAAGAGCTAAAGCAACAACACAAAAGAAGAGGAAAAGCCCAACAAAAGCAAGGGCAAGAGCCATGCGTGCCCAAACCTAAACTCAAGCCAAGAAGAAGCTAAATTTGAAAACTAGGACTCAAAGGGAAGTTGAGGCCAAGTTAAGGCAAGAAGAAGAGGAAGCTGCAACAACAAAATCATCTCTCCCTCCTCTATTAGACATGATGTACGCCCTAGAGGCAATTGGGGCAATTATAGCTTACTCCTTGGATTAGATCCAAGCAGCTGATCTCACGAGCTTAAGGTGGTATATTGAGTTCACACATTAATGTATTCGGGTGATACATTAGATATCACTATAAGACAAACACTCGGAAATAACTATATCCATGTGTTGGTGTCATGTCTTATTGTTGTAGCAGTACAAGTATCCTCAAACCTAACAAACTAGTTACCTTATGTAGGAGTGCCTATACTTTGGGTCATACGTATTCATACCCTAGTAATCAGGATTATACGGGTGATTATGGGTGTATGATGATAATTTGTTGGTAAGTCGAGTAGATAAGATGGGATCCATCGCTCCTGGTATAGTGATATAGTGGGAGTTGTACCTTAAGACCTCTTATTAAAGGGGCACACTCATAAACCTCTTATCAGAGTATAAGATTAATAGAATGGTTTTCTAGTCAATATCGATACATTATGGCGAGTGATGTTATTCTTGAACAAGTTTAATCTAGGATAGCTATGGCTATTGCATGAGCTAACACTTAATATGAGCTATATAAACTAGATGGTATCCATTGGTCAAGATGGTATCCATCGATCTTGATGTAGTGATATGATGGGAGATGTACCTTAAGGCCTCATGTTGAAGAGACACACTCATAAACCTTTTATCAGAGTATAAGATTGATAGAACGGGTTTCTAGTCAATCTTGATACATTATGGCGAGTGGTGTTCTTTGTGAACAAGTCTAATTCCAGGATAGCTACTGCTATTATATGAGCTGACACTTAATCCGAGCTCAATAAACTAGATGGTACCTAACTTGATGGAAGGAGTGTATTGTATTGGTTACTATTGTAAAACCGAATTAAGTTTTAAGCACATGACGTTCTAAGTATTAGGGGATCACGCCTTTGCTAGATAACCCATTTGATCGTTTAGAGTTATCAGGTTCAATTTCAGTCTATTATAAGGAGCTTAAAGGTTCCCGAATGGGAAGCCAAGTTTAGGTTAACCTCTAGCGACTCTATACTTTGGGATCCTATGAGGTCACACACTTTTGGGTCTTTACCGGACTAAGTAAAGACCTTATAGACTAGATCTAAGCCGAGAATATTGAGAATGTCAAAATCGTTGGATGAATTATTAATTGGTCAGACCAAATAATAATTAAAATTTTAAGAAAAGGGGTTTTAGAAAAAATTGCATAAGGGTGAGCAAGGGAAATTTTTCCCATTGAGAGTGGGCCCTGTAAACACGGGATGTTCCCAGGTTAGGCCCTGCGATACTATCCCATGAGCATTTTAGCTTGTGGGCCTCTAGCATGCGCTGGCTCATGCGCTAGCCCAGTTGCAGCTCACAAGCCTAGCTTGTGGGAGAGCCCGCAAACCCAGCTTGCGGGGCAAGGCAAGAGGGCTTACCTTATGGGAGCCGCACAGCCTGCATAAGTAGGCTATGCATGTGTGTTGACCCATGCAGATCAGGAGCTCCGTGCGACAACCCGCGGGTGGGATGGGAATATTCCCATCCTACATTAGATTTTAAGGGGACCTTTTTGCTCCCCTCCCACTATAAATAGTTGTCCACCCCCTCCTTTCTCTTTACTTTAGCTCAGCCTTCCTTCTAAATTTTGACATCTTTTCTTCGCAAGCTTTTTGCGAGATCCTCCATGAGTTTCTCCAACATTGCAAGAATTCTTTTGAAGGCTCATTAATATTTTTAAGCGAGCCTTCTTAATTATATTTTCAGGTTGGTCTTCGAGTGGTCTAGAAGTTGTTGTCTATCAATGGGAGGTTTTGGTCAGTGAAGAACTATGTGGATCAATCATAGAGGCCATCCTAGATTAGAGGCTAATGATAACAGATTATTGTCCATATAAGGGAGTGCCGCACCAAAGGGAAGGCATGCATCAACTGGAAATGCTTTTAACTTAGATGCTAGGTTTCTTTTAATTATGTTTTATAAACCTCTGAGCATCTATGGAATGTTTCAATTTAGGTTATATCAATCATGGCTTTCTTAAGAGATCCTTTAGGGTTAATTTTAAGTTTTGAAATTCTACCTTGCAAGTTTGCATGTTCAATTACTTTCTTAATTAACAAGTAGTGGTATCAGATCCTGCCTTATGATGCATGATTAATGATAATATGTTGAAATGATATTTTCTATGAATTGATTAAAGTATATTATGCATGACTTAGGTTTCAATTCTTGTTATAGAAAATGAAGTGATAACTAGATTAAGGTTTGGCTCAAACTTAGTCTAGGTGAATATCATATAAATTGACAATGTTTTACGACACGTGTAAATGCTTTACATTGAGGATCTTCCATTACTTAACTCGATTAAAAGAACGAAATCTTTAAATCATAATTCTTTGTGGTACAACGAATTGATGCACCTGTGGTTATTTTGGTAAGGATTGGACTTGGCTACTCATTCATGTTAAGAGGGCCTCTCCTACATGGAAATCTTCATCGATATTAGATTCAAGCATACCCAAGGGACTTTTATGACTTAGTTGATTTCTAGTATGGGAATTGGATCTGCATATGGTTTTACATCTATGGTTTAAGTTGTTAAATAGAAACTTATAGACATAGGTGCAAGAACTTAAAAATGGACTTTGTTCTTTTTGCATACTATGTGGAGTCTAGGCATAATGGAATGATTATGACATACCAATCTTGAGCATGTTCCCTTAGAGTTAATAATTCCAAATAGCCTAGAATTATTATTATCATAATCATAACCATCATATAAGACCTAGACTAGGGTGAGACCAGCTGCATCAATAAAATCCCTATAAGAATATTAAGGTGGTAGATTGTCTTCTTATCATAAGTCGTGATACGAACCGTATTAACGGATGTAAGAACATGTACAACATGCTTTCCTTTAACATGTGTTTGGTTATGAGACTAGATGGGGTTAATTCCTTAACAAAAATAGGTTAGTTATTCATATCATTGGAGCTAATGCTAGATTGGAAACACATTTAAGGAATCGTACAATTGGGTACACACATATTGTGAAAGAGAACTCAAATGGATTAGCAATTGGATGAGATGCAAATGGACGGGTTCCAACCATAGTCTTCTTGTTATGACTTGACCTGCTATAGCGGGGTCATGATGAGTGGCCATGGATTGTACCTACAAAGGAAAATTGGTTGGATGAAATTTCCCAAATTCAATAGAAGGGGCTATTTGAATGTCGATCAAAATAGCAGGAAATATGTGTTTAATTAAAGACCTTATATTAAATGTATGTACATATACTAATGTCTGAACAATTTCTATCTTATATATAGGTTGAACAATGAGTCTAAACATAAACCTTCTCTCAATTCTTGACAATAAATTAGAAGGTTCAAATTTTATCAATTGGTTCAGGGTGGGGAGGATAGTCCTCAGATTCGAAAGGATAGCTTATGTTTTGGATGAGCCCCTCCCTGATGAACCTGATGCTGATGCTAATGAACATGAGGTATGGGAGAAGCATAAAAATGATCATGAAATGGCAGCATGTATAATGTTGGCAACCATGAATTCTGAGTGTCAGAAATAGCATGAGAGCACAGACTTAGACACCATAATTCTCCTTCTTCGAGAGGTCTTTTTAGAGCAGGCTAGGTCCAAGAGATTTGCTACATCAAAGCTCTTATTCAGAACAAAGATGCAGGCTAGCACTTCAACACCTCAGCATGCTCTTAAACTATTGAGTTATATAGAGAAGCTGACTTGACTGGGTTTCGTGATGGATCACAAATTATATGTGGATCTGATTCATGCTTAATTGACCAATATTTAATCAAAATTTGTGACTAATTAGTATATGAACAAGATTGATGCCACACTACTCGAGTTGGTCAACATGCTAAAAATAGTAGAGCGTAAGATTTGAAAGGATCCAAAGGCTTTGCTGCTGGTTGAGAAAACAAAACCTTCCAATGGTGGGTCCCGTGTTGGAAAGAGTCCGAGTGCTAAGAAGAAAATTAGTAAGAAGAAGAAAACAAAGAAAGGAACTGCAAATGTCTACTTCCGATGTGGCAAGGCTGGCCAATGGAAGAAGGATTGCAAATTTCAGATTTCTGAACAAGTGAAGAAGAAGCCAAGTGAGGCATCTACTTCAAGTTTATTCATGATAGAGAGTTTCTCTACAGTTCCTTATGAGTTTACATGGGAATTGGATACTAGTTATCGTACTCATATTTATACTTCTGTTCAGAGGTTGCGGAATAGTAGGAGGCTTGCAAATAGGGAAATGGACCTAAGAGTTAGAAATGGAGCATGGCTTGCTACAATAGTTGTAGGGACATTTAGCCTTCGTTTGCCTAGTGGCCTAGTTTTAATTTTGAACAGTTTCTGCTATATTCATATTGTCACTATGAATATTATTTTTGTTCCGCATTTAACAATAGATGGATTTAAAATTTTATTTTTCAATAATAATTGTCAAATTTGACGCGATAATGTTCTTTATGCTTGTAGAATATGTGTTAATGGAATTTATGTTCTAGATACTAAAATTGAAATTCTAAACGTGAACATTGTTAAGAAATCAAAGTTAGATAATGAGAAATCCTAATACTTATGGCATTGTCATCTTATCCATATAAATGAGACTCACTTAACTAAGTTACACAAATGTGGTGACTTGGGCCCAATGGAATGGGAATCCTATGGGGCGTGTAAACCTTGTTTAAAGGGAAAGATAACTATAAAACCTTTCAAAGGAAAGGGTCAGCATGCCACAAGTACTTTGGAAATAATACATTCTAATGTATGTATTCTAATGAGTGTTAAGACACATGAGGGTTTCGTCTACTTCATAACTTTTACTGATGATTACTCATGATATCGTTATTTGTACCTAATGAGGCACAAGTCTAAAAGCTTTGAGAAATTCAAAGAATTCAGAACCGAAGTAGAGAAACAACTTGGCAAAAGTATCAAGACTATTCGATCTAATCGAGGCGGTGAATACTTGAGCCAAGAGTTTCAAGATTATTTAAGGGATAATTGTATTTTATGCTAATGGACACCACCTTATACACCCCAACACAATGGAGTGTCGAAAAGGAGAAATAAAACCCTACTCGATATGGTTAGTCCATGATGAGCCAAGCAGAACTCAGCAGATCCTTTTGGGGTTATGCACTTGAGAGCGTAGTTTATATTTTAAATAGAGTGCCCTCAAAATCAATTGATCAAACACCATACGAAATGTAGTATGGAAAGAAATAAACTCTTTCTCACCTGAGAGTTTAGGGATGTCCTGCTTATGTAAAGAGGACAAGTTTTGATAAGCTGGGTGCTAAGTCTGACAGGTGTCTATTTGTAGGTTACCATAAGGAGACTATGGGTTATACCTTTTATGATCCCAAGGAACAAAAGGTACTTGTTTCTTGAAATGTTCAATTCCTCGAGAAGGAGCATATACTTGCGAAAGCTAGTGGGAGCAATCTTGAGCTAAGAACTTGAGAGGATTAATCAGAAAATCAATTTATTATTCCTACACTTGTTACACAAGAAAGTGTAAGCATGGAATAGCCTATTATAACATTGACATTGCATAGGTCAGGTCGGGCTCTAATCTCTCCCAAGCAATACGATTATTTCATCACTGATGATAAGCATATCTTCCTCATGGAAGATTATGAGCCCAAAACTTACAAGGTGGCAATAAAGGGTTAGAGTCTGATAAATGGATTAGAGCCATGAAGTCAGAGATGGACTCCATGTGTGAAAATCAAGTTTGGAGCTTGGTTGATGCTCCAAGTGAGATTAAGCCCATAGGATGTAAGTGGGTTTTCAAGAAAAAAACTGACATGGATGGTAATGTGATTACCTGTAAAGCAAGGCTAGTTAAAAAAGGTTGTAAAACCTAATAAGTTAATAGTACTTCATAGTATTGAGTTGTTTTGGTAATAGCAAAATATCTAGGATAGTGAAATTAATTGAGTACTAAGTATACTCTTAATAAATAAAGTTGACTTGAATTTATTCAAGGTAGAATAACTCAGTTTTTTTGGATAATTAATTAAGTTATGACTTAGAGTAGGAAAAGCTGAGTTTGTGATGAGTACTACATAGTTTAGGATTACTTCACTCAGCTCATGCTGAGTCCTTCTTTTATTCAATTATAAGCATTTTATTAGGCACGTAGAAACTTAATGACACATGTGCTAATAACTTCATCTGTCGAAGAATGGAATATTCTTTAATTACTTTTTAGAAGAAAAGGCACTGAAATTAATAAAGATTCATGTGGTCCTCATAATGCTAAAGAGTGTCAATACGGTATGTTAGGGATTCCTCGATACATTCCAAGTAAAAGGAATTTTCTGTTATGTGCCGCATCTCAAGTGTCTTCATGCATTTCTATCAACGTCAGCAAGGTCATCCAATGGGAAGACTCCACATTGCATTCTAACGCGTGTCTCTTAGAGCCATATTGCTTGAAGACAAATGAGATTTTGTCAATGGAATTTTATCGCGCCTCAACATTCAAATTCTATCTCTAAATGTCCTGGAATCTGTCTCTAATGGGAAGATTCGAAAGATTAGAGGAGATGAAAAATTGAAGATCAGCAATATCGTAAAGTTTGCAATGGCTACTTCACAGAGCTTCAAAGTATAAATAGAATATTGGAGTAGACGTTCTAACTTAGTGAATCACCTCGAATTTCTTAAGAGCTAAAACGCTACGCAAATCACTCTAGCTATCAAAGAAATTCCATCGCAAACAATCAGCAAACATTAAAGTTCATATCTATTTGTAATAGAGAGAATTTACTTAGATTAACATTGCATGGATTCAAAGTTTCTATAAGTTGAATCCAGTTTGGATTCTTATTTAATCTGAGTGTCAATTTAGGAAGGGAACCCAAACTGAGTTGAGCGGTAGTTAGGAAGGAGGGTACTTTCTGTAATAGTGTCTACCCATTGTAAAGGCTACTCTGCCTATTAAAGGAATGACTCACTGGTGGATTAAAGCTCGAAGATGGAATCCGGGGATTGGAGGTAGGCTAGGGGCCGAACCAGGATAAATCTCAGGTGTTGACATTCTATCTTTAAGCATTTAGCTTTAGCAGTGATTAGCTCATTCATCTCTATCTCTCATTCATTTATTTGCTTGTTATCTGATCTACGTTGTGTAGTCTTACTTAGCTAAAGATTGAAGATAAACTGTGCTAGCACAGCTGAGTAGTTTATAAGTTTTATATCGCATTTAGCATGCATACTCAGAACACATAAAAAACTAAACATGGTGAATAACTTTAAAATATCTATAAGTAACCAAGATTAAGCATTTGTTATTGTTAAGAGGCCGTTTACGGAATAACAAGTGGTATCAGAGTTGTTGCTCAACTTTTAGACTAACCATCTTTGAGTTAGATCCATAAATGGCTTACAACAACTTTAGTTCCGGTTCCAGTCAGGCAGTTCTCCTAAAGGAGGGAATTTCTGTTACTAGACCACCTCTATTCGATGGAATCATTATACATTCTAGAAAAATTGAATGAAAAATTTCATCTAGTACCAAAGCATGTAGGCTTGGCTCACTATCAAGCTTGGTCTCAGAGTTCCCACAGTTGTGAGGAACAGAGTGTATATGCTAGTAGATCTAGAGGACTACGACGACATTGACCTGAGGCTTCTCAAAGAGAATGCCACAGTGATTAATTACTTACACTGTGCGTTAGATCTTACTGAGTCAATAGGGTCTCAGGATGTGAAACAGCACAGGAGATTTGGAAGAAGCTAGAGATTATCTATGAGGGGACCGACAAGGTAATGGATTCAAAGATCAATCTCATGCTGAGGGAGTAATAGATGTTATCGATAGGTGCTAGCGAGGGTGTTCAAAGCATGAATACCAGGTTCACCAACATTGTTAATGAATTGAAGAGGCTTGGGAAGGAGTTCACCGAGGAGGAGCTCGTCAAGAAAATTCTCCACACTCTAACCTTAGAGTGGGACTCTAAGAAGAGCGCTATCAAGGAGGCTCATGATCTTAAGACCTACAGCTATAATGAGCTGATAGGCACCTTGCTAACTCATGAGATGTCTCTGAGGAAATACTCGGATGACTCCAAGAGGAATCGTGGCAAGGAGGGTAAATCCATCATCCTTAAAGTAGATTCATCAGATGAGTCCACTAGCTGCGACTCTAATGAGCAAATGGCCCTTCTGAATAGGCATTTCAAATGCTTCATTAAGAAGGATGGGAAGTTCAACAGTAAAAAGAAGTTTCCAACTAAAATCAAGTCAACTTAGCACCGGGGAAGAGCTAAGGAAGACCGAATAAGGAGTGCAACAAAGACATCAAATGTTTTGGTTGTTGATTGAAAGGCCACATCCAGTCGAGCTATCCCAAGGCAAAGAAGGATAGGTTCAAGAAGAGGTTCTCCAAGAAAAATGAGGCACTTACTGCCACTTAGAGCGATTCAGAAGAATCTTCAACATCTGATGAGGAAGCTACTGATTTGGCCAAACTCTACTTGATTACCATCAAGAATCAACATGAAGGCTCAATATCTACCCCCAGTAGAGATCATTCCGCTGTCAACTCTGAAGCTGAGCACGATAGAGGAAAAGCTCCTTAAGCTGAGGTACATTCTGAGGTTCCTTTATCTATTAATGAATTCACCTAGGCTCTCTTTGATGTTATTAAAATAACTAATAAATTAATGAAAATATTAAAGAGATAGTGAGGAGAAGTGATGATTTGGAAGATACTAATGCTTCCTTATCGCTTGATATCCACTTTCTTGAAGCAAAAGCTGAGTATGAAGGATGTGCTATCAGGAAGCTCACTAAGTAATTAGATGAGTTGAATATTGAGATAACGGCTTAAAAGAAGAAAGAGGTTCCTCCTCCAACCAACAGTTAAACTCAGAGTGACCAAACTCACAATTCTAAGAAGAAGAATTCCTCTAAATAGAAGAAAGAGAGCTAGCCCAAACCAAAAATGGTGTGCAGTTTTTGTGGGAAAGCTAGACATGCCACAATTCTTTGTAGGCATAAAAATGGTTATTACAACGAGTATGACTGGTCAAACTTAAGCACTGCTAACAAAAGTGGACCTAACTCGAAAGCATGAGTACCTAATAAAATGTAATTGTTTTGCAGGTGAGCCTTAAATCCGCTGATGACTCTCCAATGTGGTATTTAGATAGTGGAGGCTTAAGGCATATGATAGGAGATGAAAGCCAGTTCATCTCATTAGAGCACAAAAGAAATGGAAGTGTCAATTTTGGAGATAACCCTAAAGGTAAGATTGTAGGCTGTAGCACTATTTGTGTCTCTCCTTCAATCCAAGAGGTTTCTCTTGTCAAGGGTCTGAAGTTTAATCTGCTCAGTGTAGCCTAGCTCTGTAACAAAGGCAGAAAGGTTATGTTCGACTCAGCAGCATGCTCAGTAATTGACTATAAGACTGACTCAACTATACTCTTTACTCCTAAGATCAATAATGCTTATATGATTGATTTATCCCCTGGCTCCACTAACGTTTATCTTGTATCCAAGGAGGATAACTCGTGGATTTGGCACAGAAGGTTGGGTCATATTAATATAACATTCTGTCCAAATTGGCCAAAAAGATATTAGTTGTGGGTTTACCTAGCATTAGCTTTGAAAAGGATAAACTATGCAATGCTTATCAGTTTGGTAAGCAAGTTATGAAATCATTTAGATCTGTAAATCACGTAGTAACTAAGCGACCGTTGGAGTTACTCCACCTTGATCTTTTTGTCCCAGTTCAGCCTATGTGCTTGGGTGGTAAGAGGTTCTCGTTGGTGGTTGTAGATGACTTCACAAGATTCACATGGGTAGTCTTACTAAGTAGGAAAGACGTGACTTATGAATCTTTTGTTAAGCTCAGTAAACGGATAATGAACAAAATAAGAGATAAAATCTGTAGAATTGAAAGTGATCACGGACATGAATTTGAGAATTTTCATTTCAAAGACTTCTGTTCAGCGCATGGAATTGACCACAACTTCTCTTCTCCTTATATGCCTCAACAAAATGGGGTTGTAGAAAGGAAGAATAGGACAATAGTTGAGATGGCTCGATCCATGCTGAGTGATAACAATCTATAAAAGTATTTTTGGGGAGAAGCTGTTAACATAACCTGTTATATCTTGAATCAGGTTTTAATTCACCCAATTCTTGAAAAAACACCCTATGAGCTTTGGCGAGGGTGCAAGCATAAGATTGGTCTCAGATCTTTTGGCTCTAGATGATATATTCTTTAAACCAAAGAGCAATTAGAAAAGTTTGATCCTAAGTCTAATGAAGGTATCTTTTTGGGATACTCAACTAACAGTAGAGCATATAGAATATATGTGAAGCGTACTGGCCTCTTAGAGGAGTCTATGCATGAAGATTTTGATGAAACTAACGTTGCAAAAAGATGATCCTCTGATCAAAAAGAAGGAGTTCCCCAGCTTTCAAATCAACTCAGTATGCCACAAGCTGTGCTACCCAACTCAGTACAGGAGCCCCCAGCTGAGGAAGCTAAAGATAATGATGAAGATCTTTCTATCAACTTCAACGATGGTGAAGAACAACCTCTACCTCAGCATCCCATTATCGATCCTCCAGTAGTTTATCTAAGTCTTCCAAGAGAGATTAGAGTTCATCGCAACCATCCACTAGACAGCATAGTTGATGATGTTCATAATCCAGTGATGACGTGTAGTCAGCTCAATCGGATGATAAGTCATCCAGCCTTTATTTCATTAATCAAACCCAAGAAGTTTGAAGATGCAGGAGGAGATGATTATTAGATGATCGCAATGAAAGAGGAATTGGATCAATTCAAGGGTAATGATGTTTGGGATCTAGTTCCTAGGCTTAAAGGGAAATCAATTATCGGCACCAAATGAGTCTTCAAGAACAAGCTAGATGAAGATGGCATTGTTTTCAGAAAAAGGGCAGGCTTGTTGCTCAAGGCTACAATTAGCAAGAAGGCATCAATTATTATGAGACCTATGCTCCAGTAGCCCTTCTTGAAGCTATTCGAATCCTCTATGCTTTCGCATCACATATGAACTTGAAATTGTTTCAAATGGATGTGAAAAGTTCTTTTCTAAATGGATTCATCCAAGAAGAAGCCAATGTTCGCCAGCCTCCGGGCTTTAAAGATGCGAAGAATCCTGAGTATGTCTTCAAATTGAAGAAAGCTCTTTATGGATTGAAGCAGGCTCCAAGAGCATGGTATGAGAGGCTGACTAATTTCTTGATCAGCAAAGGCTATGAAAGGTGTAAAGCAGATACAACTCTGTTTATCAGGCGAAGGAAGGAAGATGTGTTGCTCATCCAAATATACGTTGATGATATTATATTTTGAGTAACTAATGAGAAGCTATGCAAGGAATTCAGCAAGCAGATGAAGAGCAAGTTTGCGATGTCTATGATGGGAGAGCTCAATTTCTTTCTTGGACTTCAAATCAAGTAGACTAATGATGGAATTTTCATCAGTCAGTCTAAATATGCTAGAGAAGTTCTGAAGAAATTTAACATGGAACATACAAAGCCAATGTCCACTCCTATGGCTACGGATACTATCTTAAGTAAAGATGAAGCTAGTAAACCTGTGGATAGCAAGTTCTGTAGAGGAATCATCGGTTCTCTTCTTTATCTCACTGATAGTAGGCCAGACATACAGTATGCTATGTGATATTGTGCTCGTTATCAAGATGATCCTAGAGAATCTCATTTAGCAGCTATAAAGAGAATTCTCAGATACTTGCAAAGCTCAATTGAAGTAGGCCTATGGTATCCTAGCACCTAAGATTTCACTCCTAGGGGATTCACAGATGCTGATAATGGAAGAGACAAATTCGATAAGAAGAGTACAACAGGAGGATGTCATTTCCTTAAAGAGTGTCATGTCTCTTGGTATAGTAAGAAGCAAACTTCTATTGCGTTGAGTACAACTAAAGTTGAGTACATGGGAGCAGGAAGTTGTGTAGCACAATTGCTTTGGATAAATTAGCAACCAGAAGATTATTGCATAAAGTCAAATTATCTCAAGGTTATGTGTGATAATAAGAGTGCAATTGATTTATCCAAGAATCCAGTTCAGCATGGGAGAATGAAGCATGTTACCATTAGGCATCACTTCATTAGAGATCATGTGCTATGAGGAGATGTTAATCTGGAGTATGTTCCATCAAAGAAGCAGCGCGTTGACATCTTCACCAAACCATTGCCAAAGGAACAATTCAGTATACTGAGGTAGGTGATTGGTATGGCTAATCCATGATGAAGAAGAAGGATGAAAATCTCAGAAATTTGGTCAAGTGTTGGAAATCTGGCATGAAATGACACGTGGATAACACCGTCAAGTTTTTAAAGAAACAGTATGAGGAACAATTCACAGTTAAAATTCAAATCTGTATGTTTTTAAAAAGATGCACGCTTGAATAGGAAATGTTTTTAGCAAAACTCACCTTTTACTGAGGCGGTTAATTAGAGGTCAATCTCAATGTTCATTTTCATCTTGAGCTGAGATGGTGACACATATCAAGGAGAGCTGAGATTGTCTATATAAGTTGAACAGTTGAAGAGAGTGGGTCACTTGATTTTTATGAACTTGAGATTTCAGAGCATTCGAACCCTAATCCTTTCTTCTTTCAATTTCCTCTCAAAATCTCTCAAATGGAAAAAACCAAGACCACTTTCAAACTCAAAAACACCACTGCTATGAAGATTATGGTGAACGTAAAGGGAAGATGGAGAAATTAACCCTTGCGAAAGTGGAATGGGAAGTTGGCTTGGATTTTGGGCTAGTTTATGAAGTGAACTATGAAGGCCTGCTACTCAACAAGATGATGCACTGAGTTATTAGGAAGCAGCACCTTAGTTCCTTCTTAGGGATGTAAGTTCCAACAATCATAGGCCTCATTAGAGCTTTCTACTTTCATCTCTGCACAATAGAGGGCTTTAATGATGTTCTGTTGATGGACTTTGGAGGAAAATCAACCTTGATTTGTTCTTGTCTAATAGGGAGCATTCTCAACATGCCTAATTTAGGTACTCAGCTCCACAGATCTGGCGATGAAGACGCCATCATCATTCTCGATGATTGAGAACTCCCAGCTAACTATGTTTCGGGGGAGATAGCTGCCAGCGGGATGTCATGGATAGCAAGGATGTACCATGAGCTAGTGGTGAAGTGAATGTTACCCAAAACAGGCTCGCTGACTAACTACACTTACTTCGAGCATTATGTGGTTACCATATAGTAGAGGGTAAAAAGCTCAATTGGCCAGTGATGATTCTTCACCACTTGACAAATCTGACTATAGTCTATCACTATGGTTACCTCATAACTGAGATTATGAGGGCAGTGAAAGTCGACATGGCCCAGTTTCTGGGGGAGTCTAGTGAAACAGTCTTGCCAGTGAAAAAGTGGCTTGAAATGTCACATTTAGCAGGCTAGCTCACCACCAAGTTCATGCTAGGTACAATAAGGCTCAGTAGAAGCGAAAACTGAAGTATGTACTAACAGTATTACCTGTAAACATCAGCAAGGAGGAGGAAGACCAATTCATGGTGGACTTTGAGGAGAGTGATGACTCAGGTAAGGCTCTAATCTCTAGTATCTTGGAGAATGTGACCACCATCTCTTTTGAACCTCATAAGGATCCTTCCTCTAAGGCCAATGGGAAGATTCCAGCAATTTCTAGTAATGCTCCTACTCAGCATCAAAGAAGGAAGATGCAAGCCAAAACTCGCACACAAAGGGAGGTAGAGGCTAAGGTGCTAGTTGAGTAGAGAGCTGAGAAAAAGGAAGTAGAGGCTGAGGCCAATGAGTCCCTACGCCAAAGGATGCATAATATGGTATTCTCAGATGATACTGAGGAGCAGGGCGAGGCCAAGAAGTCTAAAGATGAGGACCAGCTTGGGTCCAACGCTGCTGAGAACATTCAAGACGTTTTTGCCAAACTTAAGGGCACTCAATGAAAGCGTACTGCCACCACAAAGCCATTGTAGAAGAATGTATAGGTGGTGAGCAGCGAGGACGATGCTGAAGAAACCATTTCCCTGATTCCAAAGGAGTCTGATCCTCAAGACCCCAGTATCCCCACTCCTACATACACTCATGTTGAGGAGCCTTCTTCTCAGCATGAGAAACCTCAGGCTAACCCATCCTTGGTTAAACAGCTAACCTAGATGTTTCGTAAAATCCTAACCCTTCATCTTCTCCTATAAATCCTCAAATCCCTTCTCTTGTAAATTCTTCTATTTTGTCAGGTTCTACCTCAGTAGATCCTAAAACGTAGAAAAATCCTTCTCCTTCCCCTTCTAACTCTGTACATTCCCCAATTCAAATTTCTTCACCTGAAAATAGCCAAGACTCTTTTCCTCCATCTCCAGTATATATTTCTTCAACCCCTTCTCCTGTACATTCTCAACCAATAACAAATTCTTCTAGAGCCATTATACCTTCTCAAACCAATTTCTTCACCTATACATGGTTCTGAACCTACCTTTTCTTCAAACCCACCCTCAAACCCCATAACCTCTTTTGTTAGGGAAGTTCCTAATGCTGAGAATTACGCTCAGGATGGAAAAGCAAGCGGTTACAATGCTGAGGCAAATTTTACAGCCAATGACACACCTGAACCCAACAACAAGCTAGTAATGGCTGATACATCTTTCTTGGTAAAGATACTAGAGTTAGCAAGAAAGCAATTTCCTACGCTCAAGACTGATACTGAGTTAGATAGAGTAGTAGGAAACATGCTACTTACTCAGGAATTGATGAACTTGTCATCTAGGCCCAAGGCAAAATTATCGAAATTCAAACAACACACAAGTGTGCCTAGTGGCTCTCTATACTTTGAGGAGTTTGAGAGAATCCAAGGTAGCTTATTGGTTATTCAAAATCAATTGACAAAAGAGAGTGTCAAGATCTTGGTTTATAAGATGGCACTAATCCTGAATGGGTTAATGGAATCTGCATCATAGCTTGGCGTAGCTGATACATCTATTCCCATGTCTATGATGATGGCAAATGATGTTATAGGAAAGATAAAGAGTAGCGTAGACACTGCTACTGAGCAGTTGAGTCTCTTGAGTACCAACATGGCTACTCAAGTGATACAGATCCATGAACTCGGTAAGGAGCATGCCAAGCTAAAGAGACTAACCGATCGTAAGATCGAGGATGTCTCCAAGGAGGTAGCATCTACCTAGGACGTGAGCTACAGCATAGTGAAGTTGGTAGAATCCGAGTCAAGGTTCTTGCTAGTTCATGATAACAAGCATGATGAGGTGCTCAAGTTGTTAAAGGATATCTCAAAGAAGCTGGACAAGGCCCCTGTCGTGAACATTGACTCTCTCCATACCAAAATGGATTCTCTTCAGTAAGAGGTCTCTGAACAAATAACGAAGAAAGTCTCATCATCGTAGAAATTTCTAGTGACTGCGATGGGATAGATTTTTCCAGACATGCCTATGCCAAGCGCACCTTTGACAGAGTCCCTCTAACCTAAAACTAGAATGACAATCCACACAAAGCTAAATATTATAAAAACAAAAGTGGAAGATCTGACGAAGAAGGTGGATTCTCTACTCAAGATGGGAGAGCTGGACAGAAAAGATATCAACTACACCTCACAGTGTATCTCATCTATTGGTCCAAAAATTTTTGATATTGAATCACAAATGAAGATTGCACTAATAGCAACAGACTTTTATGGTCTCCTTCAGTCTTTTCAATAGTTTGCGAGTCAAGGTTTTTACCAAATAGCTCATCTCTCGCGCTGCCACCATCTTCTTCTTAGCAAACTAAATGATCATGACTTCCTCTCAACCAAGGGCAAGGAGTAATTGGAGCTGGAGATTTCCCCGTAGATAATTAGCCATCAAGAGAGCTTCCAAGGTGCACTCGACACCTTTAATGTCTGTCTAGATCAAATTGTTCAAGGTTAGATAGCAAAGGGGGAGAAGGTAGCTGAAGATGCGCTCAGGATGGTAAATCTCAACAAGGGATCTCTTCCAAGGCATTCTCATCTGCTTCATCCTTCTAACAAGACCAATCATGACAAGATCAAGATTGTTAGATCTTCCTCTTTAGCACATAAGAAATAGTCTAGGCCATGTTCTAAATAGATGTAGAACTTGTAATAGGGCTTAGCTTGTAATCTTAGCTCAGGACATACTTTATGTACTAACAAAGTCATTTTTTGACATATTAATAAAAATTACAAGTTCCTACCTCAAGTTAAGATCTTCTTAGCTTTTTATGCTGTGTATGTTTCTGCTGTGTATATAATGATATAATGCAGGAAAACATACAAGAGACCAAAACTTTGAAGATAAAGCTGAAGTAAAATGATGTCTCTAATCAAAGAAGAAATCCTCCAAGCATGGGGGAGCTGAGCCTCTTGTAGAAGACTCACTCAGTATGGGGGAGCTCAAGCTAACTAAGGGAAGTCACTCAGCACAAGGGAGTTTTTACATCACTTTCAGGTATTCTATAATCTCTGAACTATTTATTCAATTAACTTCTTCTACTACCTAGTTTGCTATCTGTCCAAAATAGGGGAGATTGTAGAACCCAAGTTAATAGTAATTTATAATACTGAGATGATTCAGAAATAGCAAATTGTTTAGGTTAGTAAAATTAATTGCGTACTAAGTAGACTCTTAATTAATAAAGCTAACTTGAGTTTATTCAAGGGAGAGTAACTCAGTTTTGCTGGATAATTAATTAAGTTATGACTTAGAGTAGGAAAAGTTGAGTTTGTGCTGAGTTACATAGTTTAGGATTACTTCACTCAATTCATGCCGAGTCTTGCTTTTATTTAATTAAAAGAATTTTATTAGACATGTAGAGAATTAATGACACACGTGCTACTAACTTCATCTGGGAAGGAACAGAATATTCTTTAATTGCTTTTCAGGAGAAAAGGCGCTAAATTAATAAAGATTCTTGTGTTCCTCACAACGCCAAAGAGTGACAGCACGGTATGTCAAGGATTCCTCACTACAGTCCAAGTAAAAGGCATTTTCTATTATGAGCCACATCTTAATTGTCTCCGCTCATTTCTGTCAACGTCAGCAAGTTCATCCAATGGGAAGACTCCACGTTGCATTCTAGCACGTCTCTCTTAGAACCAGATTTCTTGAAGACATATGAGATTTTATCAACAGAATTTTATCACACCTCAACATTCAAATTCTATCTCTAAATGTCCTGGAATCTGTCTCTAACGGGAAGATTCGAAAGATTTGAGGAGATGAGAAATTGAAGATCGGCAATATTGTAAAGTTTGCAACATCTACTTCACAGAGCTTCAAAGTATAAATAGACGATTAGAGCAGACGTTTAAACTTGGTGAATCACCTTGAATTTCTTACGAGCTAAAAAGCTACACAAATCACTCTAGCTATCAAAGAAATTCCATCGCAAGCAATCAGCAAACATCAAAGTTCATATATGTTTGTAATAGAGAGGATTCACTTAGATTAACATTGTAAGGATTCAATGTTTGTATAAGTTGAATCCACTTCGCATTCTTATTTAATCTAAGTGTCATTTTGGGAAGGGTACCCAAACTGAGTTGAGCGGTAGTTAGGAAGGAGGGTACTTTCTATAATAGTGTCTACCCGTTGTAAAGGTTTCTCCACCTATTTAAAGAAAGACTCACTAGTTAATTATGCTTGGAGACTGTATCCGAGGACTAGAGGTAGGCTAGGGGCCGAACCAAGATAAATCTCAGGTGTTGATGTTCTATCTTTAAGCATTTAGCTTTAGCAATGATCAGCTCATTCATCTCTGTCTCTCATTCATTTATTTACTTATTATCGGATCTGCGCTGAGTAGTCTTACTTAGCTCAAGATTAAATATAAACTGTGCCAGCACAGTTGAGCAGTTTATAAGTTTTTATATCGCACTCAACATGCATATAAAAACCAAACTTGGCGAATAACTTTAAAGTATCTAAAAGTAACCAAGATTAAGCTTTCACCCCCCCCCCTCTACTACTATTAAGAGCTCGTTTACAGACCAACAAAGGTTACAATAAAAAAGAAGGTATTGACTATGACAAAACCTTTTTACCAGTGGCCATGTTAAAGTCTATCAGAATACTCCTTGTTATCTTTGCTCAGTATGATTATGAGATCTGACAAATGGATATGAAAACATCATTCCTTTGTAGAAACTTAGATAGGGATGTATATATGATACAATTCAAAAGTTTTACATCCCAGGATGGCTTGTTGGTATGCAAGTTGATAAGGTCCATTTATGGACTTAAGGAAGCATCAATGAGTTGGAATATTAGGTTTGATGAGACAATCTAAGAAATTGTCTCTATGTCAAACACTAATGAGCCCTGTGTATATAAAAAGGCTAGTGGGAGTGCGATCATCTTCCTTGTATTATATGTCGATGACATATTATTAACAGGAAATAATGTTCCTTTTCTTCAAACTCTAAAGTCATGGTTTTCAAAGAAGTTCTCCATGAAAGACCTCAGAGAAGTAGCTTTTATACTAGGTATAAAGATCTACCATGATAGATCTAGAAGGTTGTTAGGTCTTTCTCAAAGTACATACATAGACAAGATTTTAGCTAGATTTACCCTTGAGTAGTGAAGAAAGGGTTATCTCCCAATGTCTCACAAGATTAACCTTTCTAAATTTGAGTGTCCGAGAACACAAGAGGAGAAACTGCGCATAAATGGAAAACCCTATTCTTCAGCTATAAGATCCATCATGTATGTTATGGTATGCAATCGGTATAAAGTCTCACATGCGTTGAGCATCACAAGTAGATTTCAATATGATCTTGGTGAGAAGCACTAAATGGCCATTAAAACTATCCTTGACCACTTATGTAGGACTAAGGATATGTTTTTGGTTTATGGAGAAGGTGATCCCTTTGTGAAGGGATAAACTGGCATGAGTTTTCAATCTAACAAGGATGATTACAAATCCCAATGATGTTATGTGTTTATGTTAAATGGAGGGGCAATTGTTTGGAAAAGTTTCAAATAGCATATGACTACCGATTCAACCATTAAATCTGAGTATATAGCTACTTCTGAAGTAGTTAAGCAACTTATCTGGTTAAAGGGATTTATTGGTGATCTCGGTGTGGTGTCTAGCATTTTAAATCCAATAGTGTTTTATTGCTATAACAATGGGGCTATTGTTGAAGCAAAGGAACCATAATCTCATCAAAGAAACATATATGTACTTAGAAAATACCATCTCATTCAGGAGATAGTAGCTAAAATGGAATAATGGGGCTATTGCTCATGCAAAGGAACCACGATCTCGTCTAAGAAACGGATAGGTACTTAGAAAATACCATCTCATTCAGGAGATAACATCTGAAAAGGATATAAGCTTAGAATACATCTCAACGGATCAAAATCTAGCGGATCGGCTAATGAAGACATTGACTCAGGTTAAGCATAACCAACATGTTAACGAGTATGGAATGAAGCATATGGGTAATTAGCTCTAGTTCAAGTGGGAGATTGTTAGACATTATGTACGCCCTAGAGGCAATTAGGGCGATATATCTTTGTTAGTTATAATGTACAAACAATTTCAGATTATTGTTATCAATAATAATAGGCATTTTTGTTATTTATAATTATTTATTTAAATTATGTATCTCGCTAGTATCTTACATATATGTTATTATATACGCGCATTGATAAGATAAAGTCCATGACTACTTCAAAGCATTAAAGTGCAAGGACATAGTGGGAGCTCTGTGGTGTGAGAACTACACACACGTGTTACTATGAATAGTCTAAATATCCCTAGTCATAGTTTTGTTGATACTAGACATCAATGAAGCAAACAAACTAGCATGTGCAGGCTTACTCCTTGAATTAGATCCAAGCAACCGATCTCACGAGCTGAAGGTGGTACCTCGAGTTAACACATGAATGTATTCAGGTAATACATTGGGACCGCTAAAAGATAGACACTTGGAAATAATTATATCCATGTGTTGGTGTCATGTCTTATTATAGTAGCAGTTAAGAATCTTCAAACCTAAGATACTAGTTACCCTGTGTAGGAGTTGCTATACTTTGGGTCATACTTATTCATAGCCTAGAAATAAAGATAATACGGGTGATTATGGGTGTGAGCACGGGATTTTGTACCAGCTCGCACGTTCAATGATGATGGCTGTTCGGGATATTTATCCTCGAATCACACGATTTTCGACCGTCCAACGATCTTCAAATGGGAGTCTTCCTCATCGCTGAATTTAAAAGGACTTTAATTCAGAAATTAACTAAAAAATATAAAAATACCCAAAAAAATTTAAAACACCGCCGAGAACCGGATCCGAAGCCTACCTCACCAATATTTGGCGAGACACGGCTTGCCAAAAGGCCTGGCGAACCTCGCCAGACTCTTGCAAGGCTCACCAGGGGCTTGGCAAACCTCGCAAGGGACCTAGCGAAGCACGCCAGACACTGGCGAGGCTCGTCAGGGGTCTGGCGAGCTCTCTAGACTCTTTGGCGAGGCTGGCCAGCCTCGCCATAGGGGTTGGCGAGCTCGCCAACAAGTTTAGCGCCAAACTTTTTTACCTTTTTTGGATTTTCTGAGATTTTTATATAAATAGTCAGACATTTTTGGATTTAAGGGGGCTCGAAATTTTAGAGAAAAATTCTCTCTTTCAAATAAAAAAAACATAGACAAATACTTTCTTTTCTTCTATTATTTTCTTCGATCCAAAACACCTTTGGATCCCAACTTTTAATTATTTTCAAAATTTCTCTTCATCTAATTTTCTTCTTAAATCCTCAGATATTCTTGGGTCTAAAACAAATTTAGAACCCGAGTTTGATTATCTTTTTGGATAAATAAATACTTATTTTTCCACATTAAACGATAATTAAATCAAAATGAACAAGGAACACTCCCGATGATCGAAGTTAGACATTTTTCAATTGAAGGGGGCTCGAAATTTCAGAGAAAAATTCTCTCTTTCAAATAAAAAAAACACATACAAATACTTTTTTTCTTCTATTATTTTCTTGGATCCAAAACACCTTTGGATCCCAACTTTTAATTTTTTTCAAAATTCTCTTCATCTAATTTTCTTCTTAAATCCTCAGATATTCTCGGGTCTAAAACAAATTTAAAACCCGAGTCTGATTATCTTTTTGGATAAATAAACACTTATTTTTCCACATTAAACAACAATTAAATCAAAACAAACGAGGAACACTCCCGGGGATCGAACGGATACGCTGAAGTGGATTCATACCGCAAAGGTAAGCCTCTGAGTTCCTGGAGCTACGAATTCTGAGTTCATCATCTGCTTTATCTCTTTCTGATTTATTTTATTTGTGAACCTAGGAATTATTATATTTATTATTGTAAATGTTGTAATAATTCTCTTCATCTCAATCTTCTATTTTATTTCTTTTTTATTTTTTTTAGAATACCCCAACGAAGGGAATTAAAATTATTCCCGGATAATAGACCTCACCTTATGCCATGCGATCATTTTCACTAATAATATTTATCAACATAAGTGTAAATAAAAATGAACTATTTTTATTTAAAATAATAACTTTAAACCATCGATGTTTTAATTAGGCCACACGGGCCTCGCTAAAAATCAAATCGAACATATGTGATATCCCCTGTGCTAACCTTTGTGGATGCAGGTTAGATGTATGTTTATTATTTTATTTTTCCTTCGAGTATTGCACATATTTTTGAGGAAATGTAATTAATAGTTTAAAAGGCGGTTGCATCCCCCGATTTTTGGAAGCCTTGTAATTTTTATTTTTGCATTTATTTTCCACCTTTATTTCCGCATTTACTTACTGCTTTGTGGATAATTTATTATTTCGCATTGTGGATGGTTTATTATTTTGCAATACATGAATCATGCATATAAAGTCTAAAAACGACCTAGGTGCGAATATTCATAACTAAGAACATTACAGTTTTCTGTAGATGTAATATAATGTGATCACTTAAGAAATAAGCAACTTATCCCGGACCCGAATCTCTGTATCTTAGTGGGCCGTCCCCGGGACGTTAAGCCTCACAGGACTCTAATTCCTGGAAAGAGCTAATCCAGGTGGTGACTCCACACTAAGAGATGGCGGATTTCGGTTTGAACCGATCTAAAATATTTTCGCTCTCTCTTTCAACCTTTTTTCCAGGGTCCCCTGACCCGATGCACCTTATTTTTTCAAACACCCTGGTGGACCGCGCCTCTCATCTCTGCCCACTCTCGGCCCATCTCTCCGTGTCACCTGCTCATAGTGGTGACTTCGCTGGGGATTTTTCTAAAAACTTGTTTTTCAATGGTTTTAGATTTTGGATAAGTGCTGAAAATTATTGATCACATTATTCTGTTTTCTCTTAATTATGACATATTCATAATTTCATATTGCAATAGAGGGGATTAGCCCATAAGTCTAAGGTACCCTTATTACCGCGAAACTGTCTCTTATACTAATCTGCCTCCTTGAGAAAAGATAGTACTTGAGTGGGTGGAGCACTTGTTACCATATCGCATGTACCTCCCTCAACCTACTTGGGGAGAGGCTTGGAGTGTATTTTAATGCAACAAGAACCTTCTACATCAACAACCCATTAATGAACCTCATGTAAATAAGCCATAGGTATTTTCCATAGGGTGTTACCGAACAAATGACCATGCATTATGTTTTTCTGCAGGTGCGCTCCTTAGTATCTTCATGGTACTAAGATGAACCAAACTTAGGATAGAGACTAGCCAAAAACCCTACACGCGGGAGTTTTATGGTTGGAAGTTTGGACATTACATGCTATGTGCTATTTGTATACTGCTTTCAATTTATCACTGAACAAATGTCATCCTAATTATGAATTTTTGTGCAGACACTTGAATGCACACACTCATGATATTAAATGTACATATCACGTTATCATCATGATACTACATACACTTAGGCACAGTTGACACTTTAGATCGTGTTACCCTAGGATAATAATAAATCACTTAGGAATATCACTTACCCCTTTTCAACAAAATGTCCACTTGACATCCCGCTATTAGCCTGTACAATGCAAACATACCTTTCTCTTATTGCGTGATGTCCACTTGACATCCGACACTTAGCCCGCAAGGGGCAATAATATATCCGATACATTACCTTTGATATGTCCACTCAACATCCAATTCACAGCCCTTTTGGGGCAATTATACACACCAAAAGCCCAAATGGGGCAAATACCTACCCAAAACCATTTTCCACATTAAAGGATAACCTAGTTGATGTCCTAAGCCCACACGAGGAAAACTTATTTCAAAAGGCTTACCTTACCAAATCTTCAAGGGTATACGCCTCATACCCGAATCATTCAACCACACGAGGTAATAATTCATGTATCACCACATACCCTCAAATAGTGATGACCACACAGGTATCCAAAACTCCGCCCTAATTGGGCAAAATAACCAAAACATTCATTAGGTAGCTACGTACAGTAGTTGTTTTCATTTTATTAGGGTATGACACACTGCTTACCGGAAACAATTTTGACCTTCTCATTCCATGAGGCCTAGTCATAGTACAAAACCTCAAACCATTGACCTATTACCACATAGGTAACTTAGTCACCTCACTTACATCACTCATGTTATGATGTCACATAGACATTGTACAAGTCTCAAATCCAACTCCTGATGTTGGATTTTTCATTTCCATAGGTTTTCATTGTTACCTAACTACTAACCTATTCGTATCAAATGGATTGACATACATGTTATTTCACATCATGGCATGATAACCCCCTGTGAATGCAGCCATAACATTAAAAATCTCATGCATTACCCGCATCATGAGTCATATCACGAATCTTACATGCACGGTCTAATATTCTGCTCATGTATCAAAGGGGTTTGGAAGAGGCCTGCTCACCGCCTAGTCCGCATTTCCCCAATTGTGGGCAATCTGGAGGGGGTTCCATACACTAACTCAAGTGAGGACTCAGGTTCAGACTTAGATTCTGTTCAACGTAATATTATGGCCAATCCATAAGAAGAAGGCGTGAGGGAAGATCACCCTATCCTTACAGGATAAAATTCTCAGCAGTCGTCAGTGAGCGCCGAGATTGCAGCTACCTTGAATGCCTTGGCCAACAGTGAACAACTAGCATCGCTCATTCACCAACACATCGGGAGGGCCTAGAATGTGATGTCTAGCCCAAAGGTCACCTTTAACAACGTCAATCTGACAAGGGGACCTCATACTTCATGCATGATTCCCCCAACTACCTTTTATCAATTCGTGGCAGGACAAAGTAAGCTAAACTACAATCCATTTTCCCTGGATAAACTATCTAGCCAGCATTCGCACCAGGGCCTTTCTACCAAGGCATGACCCAACACCCTGTTCCTAGTTGGAGTACATCGGTCGCCTCACTATTCCAGGCATCTCAACTTCCCCATTTTGTGGTATTTCCCAAGGGGTAATATAGCTCTTATCTAAGAGTAGGGAACGCCATCCTTCAATAATCAGGAATGGAGGAACTATGGTAACAATTCTTGTCCATTCATGGTGGCCACCTAAGGAACACGTACCCTGCACAACCGATAATCAAGGATGAAGATAGCTTGCCCCCAAACTTCGCAATGCCGTAATTTGAGAAGTACATAGAATTTGACAACCCACGTGCTCACTAAAAGCATTATCAAATGATGAGAGCATTGAGGGTTAGCGATTAAATGATGGCTAAGCTCTTTGTCATCACCTTAGGCCACCCGGTCAACGAATGGTACAGCCACCTTCCATTGGACATAGCTATCGATTGGAATAGCCTCGCTCAAGTTATGCTAGGGCATTATGGTTTCAACTCTTAGATGGAAACCACAATGCAACATCTAGAGGCTATAAGGAAAAGGCAGGGTGAAAGCTTCAAATCCTAGTATATGCATTGGATGGCTACACAAGTCAAGCTGCAGACTCGTTTGACCTTACCGAAGATGATAACAAAGCTGCTGGAGGGCACACTGCCACCCTATAGGAACAAATTCAGATCTGACAGCTTCTCTAGCTATTAAGAAGTGTTTGAGAAGGCAAAGTCAATGGAGCACTTCGAATCCGTGGACATGTATGGGGGGCACTAACCCGTGATCAATGATTATGTAATAATTCAGCTTTCAGCTACTTTGCCCACGTGGCTTTTGAATAATTTTTTTAACTTTGTTTATTTTCTTGATATTTTATTAGTGACATCAAGCATTCTCATAAACATATTCATAATGTTTTTAGCACATATGACACATCATTTTATGAAATTAATTTGGGTATAAATGGATTCCCCACAATAAATTCAAATGATTTGACTCTTGAGAGAAAGTGAGAGATAAATACATGTACTTAGACAACGCGTGATAGCAATTGCCTCATCATACAAGGATGAAAGATCAAACACAAAAC
>CATIWQ010420307.1:0-38976 GCA_949673415.1 Euphorbia schlechtendalii | reverse complement strand
TTTAAAAAACCTACTTTCTCTCCTTTCCATGTATAATTTTTATTATTTTAATTTAAATATGATAAAAAGGTCATCTCCTATTCTAAATCAATTCTAAACATGAACGTTAGTAATTTATTGCCATTTTCAGTGTTTTCTTTCAATTAAGACCTAATAAAAAGCATCTGTCCTTTTTTTAGTAAAATTATTTCATGATTAATTTCAAATTTACTCGCCTCTTCAATGAGGCGCTGAGTCGAGCGCCTCAATACCAGCCTTGAGGCGCTTGCTTAGGCGTCGCCTCTAGATGTCGCGGCGCCTTGTGGTCGGAGAGGCGGTCTAGCTCTGCCTCGCCTCGCCTCAGCGCTTAGTCGAGCGCCTCGGCACCTTTTAACAACACTGGTTTTTACATCCTTGGAAACTAAATCTGATTATAATTTATAAGGGACTTGGATATGTCAATTTAACTAAAAGGATCCATTTTGTATTTTTTGTAGATATCTAGAAATAGGCTTCTTTTTTTCGAAATTCACTTCTTGTTCTTGCAACTAGACATAAGTTAGTCAACAGTTGATGCATTTGGCTTATCTATTGAATATTCATTATGCAATTGCAAGAGTTTTAGAGGATCTGGAAGATTCTTGTAAGTTATACCTTGTGTGCAAAAATGACTTTTCGGTGCCTTCGTCCTTAAGCATATGTCTTGTTTAGCAACTATCAATATACCATATTAGCTTTGTGTTACCATAAACAACCTTGCTTTAGGCGTCTTTTCCTCGCTTCTTTGAAGGTGGAATAGAAGAGGATTCCAGCCAGAAATCAAATTATCAGTGAAAAGAAAATGCTCATATCAATTTGCTGAAATCCTGCACGAAATGAAATAGCAGATGTTATGCTGTCTCTAGGAACTTGAAAATGGGACAATTTTTTGTCTTTTGTAGTGGCTCTTGTAAGATTTCAACATTTTCTAGAAAATGTATGTTGATGCCAAAATGAGTTTAGCATTATTCTTTGACTTCAGAAGAACATAAGTGAATCAATTATCTGCTGCCTTTACGTGATGTTGATAAATGCTAAGTATTATGTTAGCAAAGTATAAAATTCAAGAAAATGTAGCATATTAATACATTAGATAAAGATTGCGGTTTTGTGATGCCCTGTTTTTACAAGTTAATGTGACTTGTGTAAGCTAGAAGAGCTGAAGAGGGGAAGTAGAAAAGTTTCAATTGGATTTTGGTGGATGACTTGTCATAGAAAAATTCAGACATGATGAAAAAAATCAGAAACAAAATTTCAATACCTGTTTTAAAGGATAAACTCAGTACAGTAGTTGGTAACTGGTTAAATTTTATTGCACCCTTTAGAAATCAAAGCAAAGAGGCATTTACTTTTCTAGAATTGTTAATTTATATACGTTGAAGAATGCCTTGAATACAGAATAACAGTAACAAGAAAAAAGAGTAAATGCTTACAAGGAGCATCTCAAAACAACTATAATAATCTGTGGCTCTCGGTTTTCTGTTTCATAATTGACTGCTTTAATATTTACTAGAATATATCTGCCAAAGTGTCTGTCAATTCATATAATTGTTTTTCTTATTCTGTATAGTTGAATAGAGAATCTAGCCAACCTAATCAGATAGCAATATGAAGTTGAATTGTGTTTTAGTCGCTTAGTTACTCATCTAATTTTACAGCTTCTTAGTATTGTACAACTTTGCTACTTGTTGCACTTTCATTTATCATCCATCTGCAATATTTCAGTTAATTATTGCTGTCTGGTACACTATGTTCCTAAGCTTTGTACATAACAAAATCTGATTGCAGCTAGCTAACGCTGAAGAATATATTGATGGAACATTTACTGGAAATCTTGGAGAGATTTTAATCAGGTAAAATGGATAGATTTGCTAGTATTAAATGCTGTTGTCATTCCAAGACATGATGTGACTTTTTAAGTCAGAACTATATATATATATATATATATATATATATATATAACAAAGTTATCTGGACATGAGAAGTATGTTGGAAGTCTTATTAAGATTTTCTGAAGTAGAAGAAAGTTGTTCCTTGCTTGGCAATGTGACTGAGGTCAGTAATACTGTTTGATGGATTCCTCATATTATAAATCTAAAATCTTTCCTTGCCACATACGTAGAAATAATGAGAATTCGAGAGGTAAAATATTAGATCTTGAGTAAATATTAGAGCTTTATTTTGTAAAATGGCAAGAATCGTTTTTTTTTTCCATTCTAGCTAGGCTGTAAGATTGAGGGTGGGTCTTTTTTTCCAGTTCTCTATTAGGGCCTGTTACGAGCTGCGGAAACACAGTTTTTATCATTCCGTGTAAAAGTTTGTCTCACGAGCCCCAAACAGGCCTTTGGTGTTCTTGCTTGTTGATGTAAATTTTTCTAGCAAATAACTATATCCTTGGCAAATTGGCTCGTATTGCATTTTCATATGTAGACTTTCATTAGCATATATCGATTGCCCTTTAAAGATCAAATTTTAACCTGCCACAATAGCTGATCTATATACTTATGGTAGAATAGTATGTAAACTATTGTTACAAAACTTGAATAGATTTCCTTGTTTTTCACACCTGCAGATGCAACAATGTCCTCTACCTACGTGGTGTTCCAGAGGATGATGACATAGAAGATGCGGACCGCGATTGAGAAATGGAAATGGTCCATTGTTTTAATCCAGAGAAGTTGGAGCTTTTTGTTTCATCATACATTAGCCATGCTCAATTAACAATTAAATGTCGTGTATGAAAATTACAGTTGCAATAGATTGAGTAAATTTTGTGGGAGTGGGATTCTCTTGACTGTTGGTTACAGAATGTTAGTGACCTGTAATATATCTTGCTATAGGAATCAAGGATGCTTGTTTTGCATTGAAAGTGGTTGCCTAACTGAAACAGTGAAGCTGTCAAATTAGAGTTTCCTGTTAAATGCAGAATACAATTACATGGAATAAGAAGCACAAGCTATTTTGACGGCTTTTACCTACCTGCTGGACAACTTCTAACTTAATATAGTAAAAAATCGTTAACTCGCTTATATAATGGGTAGCTGATCACTATAAAATTAGGAAATTACGGAAAAATATAGAAAATTCATCAACTGCTCTATAATATCAGGAATCACACAGAACTAATGTTTGATCAAGGCTTTTTAAGCATACGTTTTCCAAAAGCACAAGAATGGGAATAGTAAACATGTTCACTTGGCTCTTCACAAATGATACAGTAAAATGAAAAGGGATCCAAGATATGCCTCACAATGAAGCATTAATCAGTTTCACTTTCTTATCCGGACTTGATTGAAAGCAACCAATGAAGCCATCCTGGGCGAGTCAAATATGAGAAGCACTCAAAGCCATAACCTTGCACTGTTCATTCATGGCTAGAAGTTGAGCCTCTTTCTTGTCAACAAGAGCAGTCAACTTCACATTTTCTTCCATAAGCTTCTGCACTTCAGCTTCTTTCTGCATTTTCTCACCTTCTAATTGTGTTGTTTTTGCAACTAGCCTGCCACATAAAGGTGTCCAAAATTATAAGGTAACCCAGCTAGTAAAGTAGCTGCCCAACAAGCGAAAACTGAACACAAGCTGGCTTTTTTCCCCGAACAAAATAGATCTATATTCATGTGAATGGTGTAGAGTATCAATTTGCATTTACCACTAATGGCATCATTAACATTCCAAAAAGACTAAGCATTTACATGTTCACCTACATTTTTTATTAACCAGAATGTCAATTTGCATTTACCAAAACAAAATTAATACCTATCGGAAAGTTTTCCACCAGTTCCAAATTCCCAAGCAATAACTATCCTGAAAGTAACTATATATTGATTCTCATAAAATTATGTGTCAACTGTATTTCACACATTCTCTGGAATCGACACAAAGCATGGGAAAAATGTCAATAACTAGCTTTTAGCCATAGATAGAACTGTAATTATATAAAAAGATGCAGTGAATAATAGCAGAATGGCTTGTTTGAGAAATCACTGACCGTTCAAAAAGCCTTTCAATGGTTTGAAACTGCTTCTCTGATGAAAGAAGTGTTTCTCTCACACTAATGAGAGTGCTGACATAGGATTTCAGAGACTCAAAGTCTCTTTTAACACGGCATAGCTCTTGTTCATTTTCAGCAGCTCTTTGTCTCTGCCTAGATGTCTCTTCTACCAAATCTTCCACCCTCTTCCGCATCTCATTCAAAATACCATTTGTACCAAGAGCAAATCTTTCCATCTCTTCTAGCTTTGAAGACATGCTTTCAATTTGAACAGACTTCTTCTTAATCTCTTCCTGACCTAAGGTCACCTTCTCTTTCTCAAATGCAGTTTCCGATTCTGCCATTATAACCCTTTTAACAAGAGCTTCCATCACATCTGTAACCATCTGCACAGACTTGAGTAATTCACCAATATAGACTTCATCCAGTTCATCATAGCTTCCATGCTGTTCACTAAGTCGAATCCATGTTTCATCATCAGGACTGTCGAATGAAGAAAGATCGACATTCCTTGACCAACTTGATAATGGCATGCCTTCCTTGTCGACAAGTCCCACTCCTTCTAATTGTTTAATGCCACACGAGGTATGGGCTAAATCAGGAACTGCCATTATCCTTGCTTTTGATTTCAAATAGGTCAATAATGTTGCAGTGGTTTTAACTCTTCTCCATAAAACATCCAATTCCTTCTTTGCATCTTCATCTGAACCTTGTATACTAGCCTTTACTTCCATAAGCTTGGCTTGCAGTACATCTACTTGCGATTGATGCCGATCCATCTCCTGCTTCCAAACTTCATGAGTTTCGGTTAGCTGGGATTTCAGATTTGACAGATCAACATCTTCTCCTGCTGCCATGCCCTATATTGGATTAAGAAATACATGTTAGAGCTCTAATTTGATCCAAAAACCATCTAACAATCATGTAAATTCCAAACACAGCATCCACAAAAACATTATACTTCATAAAGCAGAATCATAGGAGTTAGCTGACTAAATGGATGATTGGAATAAGGTTAAAAAATACTCCTGCATTGGCAGGAAAATCAAGTTTTACAGGATGAAATGGGTCAATTGAGGGCCCAAAAGGCCAAAACCACCAAACGAGGCCAATCACGACCTTCTAACCAAATAATGTTAACTAATTTGAAGCCAAAATTACTCCTAAACATTTAACTCTCTCATAACTTGTTACGAGTTCTAGTAGCCTACAATTTTATTTTAATATAAACCCAGGAATGAAGGGTGAATTTTGCTCTGTTTGGTGTCACTAGGCATTCTATAGACCCATTATGCAAGTAAGGGGTGAAATACAACTTCTTTCTTTTAACCTTATCCCGGCTAGACTCATGAAATTCTTGGCAAATGAAAAGAACACCAAATTTAAAAAGCAACAAAGATCATACTACCAATGATGATGCCTTAGCTAGAGCATCCTCATTACAAATGGTCCCCGAGAGTAAAATAATTGTAACTAGAGGATAAGAATTCTCAGCTTAGGTTTGTATAGGCATCGTTTCAAGACTGAGGCTTTACCTATATTAGCACAATAACATGATTTCATCACAGACAACTAAAAATACAATGGAAAAGTACCCTTTTTACACTGTAAATTATATTTGGCAAGGAAAAAGAGCAGGATTGACAGAGTATGAATTATCAGAACTGGCTTAAAAAGCCAACAATATTACTATCTGAAAGAAAATTGAATATTTGCATCATGAAGAAGCTCCTCTTTTCAGACAACCCAAACCCAATAATCAAATACCATTAGTTGTTAAAAGATAATAAATGAAATCTCCGCATACATGAGGTAAAAAGCTAATTCGAGTTCAACGTTTCAGTTATTGCGTTCATGTAATTTAGAAATGTAGAAAGAATAATAGCTGGATTATTAACAAGAAAGGGATCAGAGATATGAAAGTTCGTTTCCACGATCTGAACGTCGAAAAACCTAAAAGGACTAATGAAATGGGCAAGTATAAAACCCTAATTCTTAATTAAAACGGTTAAACGGGAGCACAAAAACACACGACATTCATAATCGAACCCCAATATCTCCACGAGAAAGCAAATAATCGACAAAAAACAGGCGCATTAACATGCATCAGACGACAAAAAAAATCCGGAAAGCATAGGGACAAAGGAGAAATTGCAAAGATCGTTGGAAAGCAAAACAAAAATAAAAAAGGAAAAGTGCGAGATGAAAAGAAAAGAAATGGAAGAGAAACATAACCTTGAATCCGAATTTGAAGCAGCAGGTAGTGAAAGCGGTGTGGATTCGTGGAGATTAGAAGGATAAACAAACACAAGAGGGAAAAAGGAAAGTTAAAAGCAAGACAGGTTTGTTGTATCTTTTCTTCTTACCTAATGGATAATAATTGTTTACTTATTAGTTATTATATTAATCTGCTTTACCATACAGCGCTGTTCGTCCTGTCAAAATCCAAACCCAATTCAACTATTCTGCTTCACTTTCCAATTACACTTATCTATTTTTTATTTTTTATATAATGATCCTGTGAAACGGATCTTCATGAAATTTATCTTTATGAGATAATCGAAATAATTGATACAAAAACTAAATCAATTACTTAGAAGGCACCATAGAATTTCTCCAATTATTTGGACAACCCAAGGTAGAGAAAATTTTTTTTTTTTAAGAAATATGGATGCTGAGATGAGTCAAAATAATTAAATTAAAATTATCAGATTTTTTCTTTGATCTTTAGATTTTTTTATTGATATTATAGTTGTTCTAGAAATTGGGTAGAAGAGATGGACAGACCAAAACTGGAGGCTATTTATTCTAGTTAGTTTTCAATTTTTCATTTATCATGTATTTTCTAGGAATTGGATTGTGCCATTTATGTACACATGAAAGTATTATTCACCAATTATGGATGTAACTCAGTTGGTGTACATTTTAAATTGGGGTAAAAGGTTCATTGTAACCTCTTCAAAATCCGTATTTTTCAAAATTAATTTACAAAGTATTTTAACTGTTCTTTTTCTTTTTCCTTTTCAACATCTAATATCATATGTTTAGATACCATATTAAACAATTAATTTTAGTTACTATATTAAACAATAACTTTTAACTATTTTCGAAAAAATTACCAACAGTAAGGAAATAAAAACAATTAATTACGGCAACAACAAATGATGTTAAGGAGTATCTCTAGAAATTAGAAAGAAGAAAGAATACAATTTAGAACGTGAATAACAAGGAACAAATGTGGTAGCAAATATTCCTTTTAAGAAGTGCATTAGAAAACGACAAAATCATTAGAATATCAATCTCTAATTCTTTCGGTTTGTATTTATTTGAGACCACTATCATGCGACAAGCCGCCGGCTGTTCCAAATCTGCACCTTGCCACGTCTTCCTCGGCCAAATCCAAATGCACCGAATCACTCTTTCTACGGCTACAACATCTTCCTTTTATCTCATTTCCAAATTACAGCATATATAACAACACAAGTACAACTGAATCACAACCACTTCCAATTTTAATTAATCCATCCCAATCATACAGACTATTAAACTCTGTTAACACTGAACCATTTCGTCTTTTTATTATGGGTTGATTGAGTTAAGCAAAGCTTAAAACACCAGTCATCAAAATGGAGTTACCAAGAACCCAGAAATTATGGAAAGAAGAAAAAGAAAATGCGAAATCAAGAGGTTGGGTATGGTATTTAATCGTGTTAATAATTGGAGTTATGGTTATAACAGCAAGTTCCTTTACACTTGTAAGATACTTGAATAGCATCGAGAAAAGTTCGGGCCATCATCATCATGGAGGCATTTCCAAGAAATATGGAGATGCTCTTGAAGTAGCTTTGCTGTTCTTCGATGTACAAAAGTGTGAGAAACAGAAACCAATTATTTAACTAATAATACTAATAATGGGTAACACTAATTGAATTTGAATGTTGGTAAAATGGAATGCAGCTGGTGAACTGGTGGACAATAGGATTGAATGGAGAGGAGATTCGGGTGTTGAAGATGGAAGAGAAGCAGCCGTTGATTTGTCGAAAGGAATGTACGATGCTGGTGATCTCATCAAGTTCGGATTTCCAATGGCGTTTACTGCAACTATCTTGTCTTGGTCAATCCTTGAATATGGCACACAAATGGATGCTGTTAATCAATTGGATTATGCCCTAAATTCCCTCAACTGGATCACTGATTATCTCATCAATGCTCACCCTTCTCCAAATACACTATACATTCAGGTGGCTAAATAATTATGAAATCCCTTACACTATGCTTTCATAACTTAATTTATACCCCTTTTTCCATTTACCTATGATCAAATATTTTCATTCAATTGTGTATACATTTTTGACAATATTTGGTTGATCATTGATTACAAATACTGATTTTTGAAAGTATTTCATACATAGATTTGTCTTCTTTACTTGGAACATTTTTTAGCATAGATAAGTTGATATAGTTTTGTTATAAATACATATCTTAATAAAAGAATGACATGGTAACATTCAGGAAGCTAGTAATGAAAAAAAGCAATTAATTAGTTTTGTAAAATACAAATGGAAATTTTGTATTTGGTCAAATGCTACAATAATTGTTTACCCTATTCAGGTGGGTGATCCAGAATCGGACCATAACTGTTGGGTAAGGCCAGAAAGAATGGCAGAAAAAAGACCAGTGTGGCAAGTGAATGCATCATTCCCAGGCACGGATATTGCAGCAGAAACAGCGGCTGCATTAGCTTCAGCGTCAATTGTATTCAAAACAATCAATGCCTCTTATTCCACTTCTCTTCTAAACCACGCTCAGCAGCTCTTTACTTTTGCTGACACTTACAGGGGTCGTTACAGTGTAAGCGTTGCGAAACTACAAGCTTACTATAACTCTACCGGATATGGAGATGAACTGTTGTGGGCTGCAGCCTGGCTTTACTTTGCTACTTCGGATGAATTTTACCTTTATTATGCTACTGAAATCAATGGCCAAGAATTTGGTAATTGGGGGTTTCCTACTTGGTTTACTTGGGATGACAAGCATGCTGGCGCTCAGGTGTGTAATAATCTATTGAACTAATGCTTCTCTTTTTTAATACATAATTGATGTTTTTGTTTCGGGTTTTCGGAACTGCAGGTTTTGCTGTCGAGAATAAACATGTTGGGGGCAGCAAAAGGGATTCCAGTGAATGAGAATCTTGAGCTTCAGATGTACAGACAAACAGCAGAGGAATTCATGTGTATGCTTCTTCCAGATTCGCCCACAGCCTCATCTAGCCGAACACCAAGTAATTTTTAACATGTTTCATTATAAGCCAAACCCATCAACAACCCTTGAATTTAGCAATTTCGTCAGATGACTCCCTGACATTTTCAAAATTTCCACTTATGCTCTTGAATTTGGTAAAAGTGCACGGCTGGAAAAGGATTCTCGTTTGTAAATTTCAGTCAATCTTAACTGTTCGACAAATTTAAATGGCTGAGATTTAATTCCACAACCTGAATTCAATCTTAACCATTAAAACTGGATGAATGGTTCAGATTGAATAAAATTAACAAATGTACCACTGAGATTCTTTGTCCTCCACCCCTCCACCCCTACATGATAACTATTAATTGAAGAGAGGGAAATAAGTCAAACCACGTGATGGAGGTACTTTTTTATCAAATTCAGGACATTAATTGGAACATTTGAAATATTAGTGTGACACCCGGCAAAAATCAGTAAGTTGAAGGGTCTCCATGCATAATTCTACTGGGACACCTACAAGATAGCTTTAATTTCTGCTAATATTGCAGGTGGTCTTATATGGGTTGACAAATGGAATGCACTTCAGTATTCTATGGCTTCAGCATTTTTAGCTCTTCTATTCAGTGATTACATGGCCTCCTCTCAAACTTCAACACTCTATTGCAATGGAAAACTTTACACCCCAGCCGATCTTCGCAACTTCGCCATTTCTCAGGTATGCAAATGTTTTGAAAACTTGGCGGTCGTAAAATATAACGTCAACTTGGATCAAATTTTTCTTCAGGCAGATTATGTATTGGGTGAAAATCCAAGGGAGATGAGCTATGTAGTCGGGTATGGGATGGATTACCCGCAATATGTACACCATAGAGGATCGTCGATTCCAGTTGATGCAAATACGGGGTGTAAGGATGGATTTATGTGGCTGTTTTCCCCTGATCCAAACCCGAATGTAGCATTTGGAGCTTTAGTTGGAGGTCCTTCCTTTGATGAAACTTTTAAGGATACTAAAACAAACAGAAACAACACAAGTCAAGCTGAACCAACTACTTATAACTCTGCATTTCTTGTTGGTCTTCTCTCTGGCTTAGTCTCTGATTCATTTCGCCTTGGATCATTCACCTAGTCACACATTCAGGAGTAGTTTCTGTAAAGCATACCTCGTGTGCAAAATTTTGTAAATTAATCTTTATTAGGCCACTATAATGTACATTTGTTGTACCGTTGCTTTAGTGTTGAAGCATTTAAAGTTTTGAAAGCTGAAAAACTTGTACAAAATATATGAACGTATTTATGCAATTCTAGCAACTTTTTGTTCATTGCAAGAAATCCTTTAACAAAGCTCTTGGTGCTCGAATGTTGGAGTATAGTTTATTCTCGTACGTAAATGTAGATACGATATTTTGTTATAGTTACTGTGTGGTTTTTAATTTTATGTTAATGTGACATTATTAATTTTACATTTTTTGGATGCACAATAGTAGACATGACATAGAAACTACATAAGTAGGGGTGTTCAATGGTTGGTTCGGTTATCTCACCGAAAATCTAATAAGCTTAAATATATGAACCGACACCCACACCAAATTAAAATAGTAATTAAACTGGACCCAACCGATTTTTTGGTTTTATATATTAACAGTGCCTTTCAATAATATATTGATTCAATGGAATAATTGTAGCTTACCAATTTCACTTATATTTCACAGTTTTAGTAAATTAAACAAAATAAAAAATCAAAATACAATATAAAATTGGAATAATTAATTAAAAAGTACTTATTATATTATTATAACTCATATAGATATTATAATATATATATATATATATATATATATATATATATATATATTTATATATATATATATGAGTTACTTTTTCTTCAGCCAAAAATAACTCATATACATATTATAAATAAATATATTTTAAGTTAAAATAATGTTTTTAGTATATTTACAGTCCAGAACAATAAGTGGCTATTAGCAAGGCTAGGGTTTTTGGATTTTCAATTTAATACGCTAGGTAATTAGTTATCCTGTTGGTATTGTAATAGAATTTACTATATATATAGAAAAATTTATGTTTAATTTCATGTATAATTAAATTTTAAAATATATATATATATATATATATATATATATATATATATATATATATATATATATATATATATATATATATTATTTCATCAATCGGTTCAGTTATGAAAAAGTTTTCTCATTCAGAACCGACCCGACCTAATTAAGTGAAAATAAATAAAAATCCATAATTGAAACCAAATCTTTTAAATTGAGAAACTATATCGAAAACCTAAATTACGTCAGTTTGGTAGACTATTTCAACTATGTTCAGTTTTTTAACACCCTATGCACAAGAGATAACACACCAATTATATAATGATATTCAGCCAGACCACACTTTTGAACTTCATGTAACGGTCGAGCTTAAGAAGTCATTTCAAATCCAACATACACATATGTCTATATATAAACTATAATAATAATAATAATCTTTATTTGAATTTTTCTAATATATAATAGTATTTATTCTAATTAAGTTTTAGTTTTAAAATACATATGTTAAACTATTAGGTTAAGGTTTTAGTCTACTTAAAAATTTGAAGAAATGTGTTGATTATCAAACCCCAAACGCCACCACCTCTTGTAATTAAGTTTTTAACTAAAAAATGGTAAAATAACATGACTCTCGTTACTATAAAGATACATATTTTAGATTCTGAAATTCCGAAGCTCGGCCGTGAACGGATAGATATTCCAGGATTCAGCATCCCATAAGCATTTTTGTGAAAAACTACCATAAGCATTTCTGATTTAATTATTTTTTGTCAGAAAAAATTAAACAATGGCTGTGTGTTCAAAAGCAAGGTGCCCTATTTGCTTCGAAGATTTGAAGCTCACCGGTGATATCATCATTACCATCTCAATCAGTGGCCAGTGGCCACGTCTTCCATAATACTTGGTACCATTATTTCATTCGTTAGAAAAAAAGGCAAAAATAAAAAATAAATAAAAGTGTATTTTACTACGATTTCGATCTCTCGAATATGGAGTTGTCAACCAAGTTAAGAAGTTCAACTTATGAAATATCTTGATCTAATCTTTGATCAAATAACAAATATGATCAATAGAATATGCGTCAAAATACATTATAACATAAATAATAAAACAAGTTAAGGAACTTGAATACCGATAAGTTGAGTCGTGTTAAACACTATCCTTAAAGAATACTTTGTAATTCAATCTAGGAGTAAACAACTTCTTCACACTCGATTTGAAAACGATAACAAAAACAAAATGCAACACATAACCAGAACAAGATGAAAGATAAATGAGATTAAAAGATTTTTTCTTATTTCTTAGTCAACTCAAAATAAAAGATATAAAAATTCATTTCAATCAAAATTTAATTTGCTGGTTATACTTTAAATAATTTCATTTTTACATATATAAGCTAAAAAATGTAACCGATATTGCACAAAGGTGAAGTAGTATGAAATTTGGCATAACACGTTAAGGGAAGTAGCTCCTTTTATGCAAAGTAATTATTCTATTTATACTTGTTAGATTAGTGGTATGGAAATTGATCAAACGGTTAGAAATTACAAAATCATGATAACTTTATCAAAGATCAAGTCACCGTAAAAGACAACAATAAAGAAATAACATATAATATATTTATTATCATTATTGACATATGTTTTCACCATCCCCAAAAAATTATTGTTATAAGAGTTGTTGTCATGTAAATTTCAACTTACAACTTTTAATAAAATAATATATTTTCACTATTCCGAAAAACTTATGTTTGAAATTCTTGTTAGAGCTGTTGTCATGAAAATTTTTACTAAAAAACTTCTATTAGAACAATATATTTCGGCATTGGCGAAATATCTTGAGTCTTAACGCTAATAATTTTTAGAATTTTTTGGGAAAACAATATAGAAAAGCTTGCAAACGAAACCCTTCAACAGTTAAAGAACTAGCTCCAAGGCATTAGTGTTGCAGTTCAAGCAAGGCTGGCATCCTGGGCTTGGGCTAGACTACCCTGGTCCATAGTGATTAGGCCCAGTAAGAAAATACCGTCAATGATAAAGCCCCTGGCGGGCTAATCACCGATTATCCTTCATCGGTCGGCGTTGCAGGCAGGCAGGCATGTTAATAACCTGAAAAGCGAAAAAAGCTGCCATCTTGAAAAGGCAATGGGAGAAGGGAAAGAGGGAGACTGGGAGTGCAGTGGATGCAATAATCGGAACTACGCTTTCAGATCCTTCTGTAATAGATGCAAGCAACCTCGACTCCTCGTCGATACTAAAACTCCTGCCGACTCTAAATGGCTCCCTCGCATCGGCGATTGGATTTGCACCGGTTTCTCTCTTTACCTTTTACATATTCTCCATATCGTCATTTTTGAGTTTTCATTATTGACTGGAGTAGGAATTGGTTCTTTATATATAATTGGTCTCTGTTTGGGGCGAGTAATTTTTTGTCTTCCTAAAGATTTTTCTTAATTGAAATTGATTGCTCTATTTTATGAAAGATACGTTGCCACTGCTTTCAGAACCCTTTCACAGTCTATCTGCCAATATGCCAACATTTTGTTAAGTTTAAGAATTGAGCAGCCAATTACCCAATCTATTAACCGATTTTCTTTTGTACCTTTTACTCTGCAACATTGTTTCTGTTGCGTGTTTGTAGGTTTTAAAATGTTGCCTAGATGATCTATTAGGCAAAAATAAACTTCCATTTGTGGATAATTTATAAGAAAGATGATGTCATTTACTTCTATTTGTTGTCTATGATTTTATGGCGTTTTACTCTCTTTTCCTTAAATTTAAGAACTTGTACCAACTAGGTTGAGCTGTTTGTGTTTTTGTGTATGTGTATTTTCTTGGGGGATGATGATGTGCATATGCGTGTGTATGGCAATGGATCAAATAGGTTGCACTAACAACAATTATGCATCAAGAGAAACCTGCAAAAAATGCGGGCAAGCAAAGGAGGTAGCAGCAATGCCAGCAATTGCAATGCCAGGAGCTTCTCTCCCACGTTATTTTCCCAGGGCTTTAGGAGGAGTTCATAACTACACAATTCAGTCATCTTCTACATGGCTTTTGGGTGGAACCCAACCATCTGGATCTCTTCTTTCAAATCATCCTCTCTCATTTCCCAAAGGATGGCGAAACGGTGACTGGCTCTGTAGCTGTGGCTTCCACAATTACTCTTCACGAGCTCAGGTATCGAGATTTTTATTTTACCTGAGTCTTCTAATATTTCGGTATTATATTCTTGTTACTTTTTTTATTTTTTTAATTTGGGTTTTTTTTATGCAATTGTCAGTGCAAAAATTGCAATGCTTCTGCTGTTCCAGGTATGCTCTGTGTCTAATTCTTGACCCCGTAATAATTAGTCGAATTGTTGGTACATTTCTGTTACTACCTTTTTTCAGTATGTTGGTAGAAAGGAACATCATCGGGTGATGGTTTTGTGGCTGTTTTGTATAGAAAACTGTATTAAAGGTTTGAGTGCGTGATAATGTGGGCTATGTGTGCTTTGAAACCTTTTCTTGTTGTTAAATCCTTTTCTATTGCTATTGGCAGAATTCACATAAATCTAACACAATTGCGGGTTACTTCTAAAATCTGAATCCTTATTTTCTCAATCAACTTTGGTGCATGAATTTGCTGTTAGTAGTCCTGTTAAGTTGCAGTATACCCCGTCTAGTATTTATGGTTAGAGATTCAGTTTGCTAGATGCTTGTTATTCTTAGGAGTCTTCAGTTGTTCTTTTACTCTTGTTTGCAATAGCATGTTTAACTTGTTTCCAATCTTACAATTATAATACTTGCCTTCTGTGAATTTGTTTGCTCTGAATTATTCACAGCAATTATTTTCCTATTTGTTGTCAAAAGCACTTGGAACAAAGCGATTGGCATCCGAAGAGTTTTCTCATGACTGGGATAATAAGAGATTGAACTCAGGAAATGTAAGGAATAATCATGATGAGCATTCATTGTTTCATTGCTTATTTTAATTACTGCTGACCGAATATGCAGACATGTGCAGGACTTGACCAAATGATAGGGGCCATTGGTGGTGCAAGATTAGGAATGCATTCTACATGTCTTAGTTTAGGTCCAAATGGGAAAATTCCACCTCAAGTACCAATACCTGCACTTCTTGGAAAAGGGTAATGTTGATATAGTCTTAAACTTATCAAATTACAAATCATTTTAATGGTGACTTAGTGCATATACTGCTTCTGACATAACAAATAACCACTCAGGTCAAACTTTTCTGTTACCGGTTTTTGCATCTATGCATGTGAATCATGTAGCACATTTAAAAAATTGCAATTTATAAATGAAGAGACAGCACTTTCATGATTAAACACGAGTATATGATTACCAAACCCTTGGTCATGTTAAAGTTCATTACAGTGAAATATGTTTTAAGGATGTATACCAGACTTAGTTACTAAATAAAAGAATAGGCTTGATAAGGTGTGTTCTGGTTGTGTTGTATTTATTTTTATTTATAGTCAGATCTAGACATGTGTCGCATTTTCTTTATGACAGTTGTTAGTTGTTATGCTAATGTGTTTTCCTTGTGTGTTGACAGAGCAAAGCAATGGCGAAATGGAGATTGGATGTGTACAATTTGCAATAACCACAACTATGCATCTCGTTCAGAATGCAATAGGTTTGGAATTATGCTTTAACTTATTGAAATGAACATTTTAAACTTCTTAAAATCGTCTGCAGTGTTTATAATTTATGTTATGAAATTTGGACTTACTTTATACAGGTGTAAGACGCAGAGAGATGCTGTTACACAGCCTGTTCTGCAACCAGTGAATGCAGTGTAGCTGTGAATTGGAGTCCAGCTCCATAAGTCAAGTTTTAACTTTGATTCCCTCTTTTGGTGGTTTCTGTTTGGTTTTTGCTGCATTGTGCGATGCTGCAAAAAAATAGGATTTTAAATGCCCATTTCCCATATTTTAGTTATTGTAGAAAATAGTGGTGTTTGTTAATATGTAAAATTCAAAGAATATAGTGGTAGCATGTGATGTTCAGCTTTTGATAGCAAAAGCTTGATGTGAGCACCATTTGTTTCAGTTACTGAAGACAATATAAATATAGCACGCTGTTTTTCAATTTTTACTGAATCACTGGCCTACCCATTACAACGAAAGTATTCTTTTTTTTTGTTTCCTCAAAAGATAACAATCTCACATGAATTCTCTAAAAGATATGATAAGAATTCTCTAAACTTTTCTAAATTTGGGAACTGACACATCTGTAAATTTCAATCATTCATCTACTTTTATTAGTTGAGAATGAATTTTAATTGTCAAGGAATAAAATACCAGGATGGATGATTTTGATAAATTGAAATTTAGAAATTAAGATCAGTTGCAGCAAACTGCAGCTTGATGTGTTCTCGATCTTGGTAAAGATGATTGCACATAATTCAATGGTTTATTGAAATTGTACAAGAATCTTCAAGGTGACAGTTTTTTTGTATAATTGGACTTGAATGCTCCTATGGATTCATCACATTAAACTGCATAACATGCCATGACTGTGATGTGAATTGGTTGAAATTAATAAAAATCGATACATAACACTCCAATATTGTCTTCCCTGCATACCAGTAAAAACAATTATCCGCCTAATGTTATTACTTTTATCCATTATGGGATTTCATTATCTCATGCAATAAATTTTTGTTCAGGCTTGAAACGAATCTCTTAACAAAATCAATGTCGTTTCTAATACTGAACTAGTCTTTAAATGTTCATCTATAAAATTTAGATTCATCCATTAACATTCATATTTTCTTTGGAACAGATAATGAAAAGGCTAGCAACCTTAAGAGGCAAAAACTGCAACATCAGATTGTATCCGAATTGTTCACTTAAAAATTTCCACCTTGGCGTTCCACCATTTTTCAGTCTTTTGAAGTTATAACTAACAGCCCCAATGCACCAATCAGAATGTACTGCGAAAATGAGACATGACATTAATCTTTTGAATAGAAGCGCATTGTTCTAGTATATTCTCAAGCAAAGGGAAATAAAAACATTAACGAATTTAAACAGCAACGCTGAACTAATGAACTTGAACACTACTTTCTGAAACTTATAAACAAACCTTGATGATTGGCTTTTCAGTCATGATAATTGTCACCCAACCAACATATGGCAAGAACCTGAATATAAGAAAAGGTAAGTAACATTACAAGCCTATCAATGTTATTCTAGAACATGCCCTAAAAAGGAAGGAGAAGGCCAAAGCTTTTACCCAACAGCCCTGCCCATGATGTGATGCCGCTGCAGCCAGAGCTGACCTTGAGCATACAAAAGCCTATCATCCCCATAATTATTATCTCCTGGAAAGAAGGTAATATAAGTATACACACTTCATATAGCAGCATAAACAGGCAATACAGATATAACAACTTTAGTATATTGAATTTGAAGCAGCTGAAAATTTGAGACGAAAGGATTGAGCACTTTGGTAGGTTCTAGCCAATAAATCCAGAAATAAAAAAGCTTGCACCTTTTGTAAGGACATCGACTTCCTTAGTATCCTCCCTTTCATGCACCTGCATGACAATCGAATATTAGGAAATATATTCAACAAAAAAGAGTGAAGGACTGCACCACCTTCAGATACCAATACTTTGGAACAGTGAAGACTCCAAGCCAAAAGCAAGTACATTGTCTGCTCAAAGTTATAACACCACTTGAATTTTACGGCTCATGTAACAGTGAACTGATTGCGGGGCATTTCAGAAAAAGTATGCCACATATGATATATGCAATGCTAAGAGAGGATAATATTTACCTTGCCACATATGATATATGCAATGCTAAGAGAGGATAATATTTACCTTAATTACGCGGTGGACAATTGGAATTTCACGGCCCTGATAAATAAAAACAGATTCTATCAGAATATGCATAGCGATGGCAAAAAAACATCAAAATGATTGAGAAGTGGGGTTGTGGTGAAAATACAAAATAAAGGATCTAACAACCAACCAACATTGGATAATGTTGTAAATCCAAGATAATGTATAGCAAATGTTATAAGTGAAAATCTTATAATAAAATCGGCAAATATTTAATTTAACTATATGCTAAATTGCCAAAAAATCAAGCCTTTTACTTATGTTATGCCTCCAAATATTCAAGTGAGAAAAACAACAGCGAGTTGTAATTTACTCATGTAAAACAAAAAATCGAGATTGTGAGAATCAATCATTTGATATAAAGGTAAGCAGGCCATTATCATTCATACAATGTGATTAACACAGTTACATTAGATCTCTTATGATTTATTTTTTTTCTTTCAACAGAAATTTGAATCCTGTGAGGTTCAGAAAGCAAGATTTTATTAATTAATAATGAGCGCTCATTATTATAAAATCTCTTAGTGACCAAACTTGAAAAGGAGTAGAGGAAAAAGCTGCCTAATCATGTGGGCATGCTGCGCGATGCACTTGTTTACACTACACGCACAAGCTTATGTTATTAATGCTTCTACAATCATTGGCAAAAGTTTATTTCTGTCTTTCCACAATATAATATAATCAATAGTAAACATAATAGGACACAGAAAACAGATCCAAGAAAAAACGAAAAAACTTACATCAACATTGAAAACAACAATTTCCCCTGCACGAATAGGATCTTTACTCATGTGTAAAAACAATATATCCCCCTGCAAGTGAGGTAGTTATGATTAGTCAACCAGTGCAGTAAACTACTGCAACTAATAAAGTTGGGACGCACACACTAATTGATTTATATTAAAACATAGGAAAGCATCAGCACTGTAAATAATGTCTCTTCGGACAAAGCCAGTACAGTATTATTACCCCTTTTAATCCCAAAAAGTATTTAAAACGCCATTAATCAACCAAATAAGTACTGAAATACCTAATATACTACTGCAAATATAAAACAACTACTTGTATTTTTGCGAATGAACGTATTGTAATGTCACTATGACTGACAGACACCGTCATTTTTAGGATGCCAATCTTTGCAATTGTTTATACCAGCCAACAGTTGAGAGTAGATGCACAGAAACAGATATCGTAACAGAAATCAAACAGGAAGCAAATTGTAATAGTGGATGCATAAGTGTTGCCCTAGAAAGTCCATTAAACAGCAAAAAGATCTATAATCTACTACGTAACCTAAGCATATATAGACAGTCGCCTAGTAAAGAATAACAACATATAAGTATGAGAATTTAAACAATTTATTTTATCTCACCCTTTTGAAGCCAGGTTCCATACTTCCAGATAAAACAACCACCACTGGAGACTCACTACCCGTGATGCACATTAGTCCCTTCCATATTATTAAGGCGGATGTAACAATCATTCCTGAGATTGTTAAGCGTCATACAACATAAGAACAAGATGTTATAGCAGATGCAAGACCACAAACATAACATCCTTGAACTGGGAAATGACAATATGTCAATATGCATACACAAAGTAGCCTTTCAATTACCATCAACCTGATTCTCTCAAAATTTCAACCCTATTTGAAAATAGCAAACTACTGCATCAGCTAAAATGCAAGGGAGCATGATCTATAGATGAAAAAACACGGTAATTTAGCATAATTGTAGTTAGAATTTCGATCCAAGGACGAGCCAGAATGTCAAAGATTTAGTAGTTAACAACTCGTAGTCGTATCTCATACATCAATAGCATAAGCAACAAGCTACTAACTTCATTTTTGCATTCAACAACATACAGATATCGCATAAAAATCACTTCGTGTTTCAATGAAATTACGAAAATTTGGTCCACTTACATATTGTTTAGTTTGCATCAATAAAGTTAGGGCATACCACTGTATTTTTTTAATAATCAGTTTTTGCTAAGGGAATACAGCAGTAGAAATCGCAAATTCTCTCTGAATACACCAAAAAAAAAGCTGGAAAATTTGAAGCATATAAAAATGGATCGAAATAGAGACTGACCTAGACTGACAGCCTGAGTGAGAAACTGCCGGATCTGGATAGATTTGATAGAATCGACGGTATCCCCAACCCAACCCATTTCTTCTTTCTCCTTCTGATCCGACTCTCTTTCACAACAATCACTTTCTACGTTTCTTCGTTAATTTCCCTAAAGCTCGCTTTTTCAAATTGGCGCAAGTTCTTGGTGTTACCTAATAATGAAAAATTGAACATGATTTTCTTTCCCTTTTTTATATTTTTTTGCTTACCAAAATTTATTGCAGAAAAATTAACAAGATTTTACACCATAACAAAATCTAAGTTCAAATTATTTGAAAATCGATTCGATAGTTAAAATATTTAAATAATAATATTTTATTTATAATAAAATATCGTAAAAATATCTATTTAATTAATATTTAATTTTAAAAAAATTTTATTTTTTGTTTTTTATATATTAATTTATTATTATTTAGTGAGCGAATTATAATTTTACATGTTTTCTAAACTTTTATAAATTAATAGTCAAACTAAAGATAATTATAATGTTTTGTAAAAATTAAGGTCTGTTAACTTTATTTTTTGGCGGATTTATTATTACTCTATTATATCATTAAATTAATTTTTACAACACCAATCTAATGATTGGGAAGGGGAAAATAACATAACTCAAATATGCATTAACGATAGGCTTAATACATCTGCATGCACATCACTTAACTTGTCAGCAAGTGAGGAGTCTTGGAATTGCTTAAGGATGTTGGCTAGTCTTAATCAACTTCCGTGGTGTGTTATTGGTGATTTCAATGATATGCTCTCTTTGAATGAAAAAGTAGGAGGAAGACCGAGAAATATAAACTGGATATTAGGTTTCCAAGCTACTTTATCTGATTGTCTTTTACAAGATCTACGTATGATGGGGTACCATTATACGTGGGAAAGAGGTAGAGGTTCACCAGGTTGGATAGCTGAAAGATTGGATCGGGTTGTTTGTACTTCAGATTGGATTGAATTGTTTAGTGAAGCCTGGGTTCAAAACATTTTGACATTTGAGTCTAATCATTCTGTGATTTTACTTCATTGTTCAGTTGCTCCAACTTCTCGTAAACCCCCTTTTCGTTTTGAGAGTAGTTGGTCATCTCTCCCTGGCTGTCATGAGTTGATTGAAAATTTTTGGAATCTTTTACCTAATGATCTTGTTACGAATAAGCTGCAAAGATGTGTAGAAGCCCTTGAAACTTGGGGTCGACAGCAACACCAGAATTTTAAACAAAGCTTGCGTGCTTGTAAGGATGAGCTGGATAATATTAAACAGCAGCATGGTTGGAGAATGTCAGATTAGTTTTTATTGAAAAAGAAAGAATTGGGCCAGCTTAGAAAACAGCAGAAAGAATATTAGCGACGGCACTCTAAAGTAAATTGGCTGAAAGATGATGATCAGAATACGAGTTACTTCCATAGAGTGGCTTCTCATAGACATCGCAAGAACGGCTTCCACCAGCTTAAACGCGATGATGATACATGGGTTAATTTGGGGTAATGGGCTTGAGGATTTTATCCAAGCTTTTTATTCTAATTTATTTACATCCAGTGGCACTAATTTTGATCATATTATTTCTCTAGTGCAACCAAAAATTTCGGCAGACTTGCAAACTTCTCTCTAAAGGCCTTTTGTTGTAGATGATGTGAAGTATGCAACCTTGCAGATGTATCCTGACAAAGCGCCTGGTCCGGATGGGTTCAACCCAAGATTTTTTCAGAAGTTTTGGGACATTTTGGGTTCAGAGGTATCCTCTTTCTGCCTAAATTTCTTACATGAAAATAACTTTCCTATTGGCCTTAACAACATGAATATTATTCTGATTCCAAAGAAAAAAGTGCCGAATACTGTATCTGATTTGAGACCTATTTCTATGTGTAATGTCCTGTTTAAAATCCTTTCAAAAATTCTTGCAAATAGAATTCAACCAGTTATGGATTCTATTATCTTAGAGGCCCAAAGTGCATTTATTCCTGGGCATTTCATCACCAATAATATTCTGATAGGATATGAAGTGTAAACGGTATGGGTTCTTTGAAAATCGATATGGTAAAAGCGTATGATAAGGTTGAATGGAATTTTCTCAAAGCTATGATGGTTAAATTGGGTTTCCCATTTTTTCTGGTTGAGCTTATTATGTCTTCAGTTTCTACTGCGTGTTATAAAATTTCTCATCGGGATGGCTTATTCAATAGTTTTATTCCAGAAAGAGGCCTTAGACAAGGAGACCCTATTTCTCCTTACTTGTTTATTATATGTGCTGAAGGTCTTTTTGCTCTAATACAGGATCAAGTGGAAGTTAAGATGCTTCACGGTTGCAAAGTCTCACCCACAGCTCCGGTTGTCTCGCATCTTCTTTTTGCCGACGATAGCCTTTTTTTCTTCAAAGCTTCAGTGCAGAGGCTTCTTTTCTTAAGAATGTGTTCTTGCTGTACGAGCAGGCATCGGGTCAGAAAATAAACTTCAACAAATCTTCTCTAGTATTCAGCCCAAATGTTTCGTGATGTTAGAGATGATATTGCCAATTGTTTGGGTGTTCAGGTTGTTGAAGGACATGGCTCTTACTTGGGTTTGCCATCGCTCATTGGTCGTTCGAAGAAAGCTGCCTGTGATTTCATAGTGGAGAAAGTGAACAAAAGAATCCAAAGTTGGAATTGTAAAAAGATTTCTCAAAGCGGTAAAGATGTGCTTCTAAAGTCTGTTGCCCAAGCTCTCCCCACATATGCTATGCAGGTTTTTTTACTCCCATCTTTAACTATTGCCACTCTTGAGAAGCTGTTTTCTAATTTTTGGTGGGGCTCCTCCATTCATTGGATGAGGTGGGAGAGATTGTGTCAATCAAAAGAAAAAGGAGGTCTTAATTTCTGTAGTCTTCTCGAGTTCAATTTAGCTATGATTGCTAAACAAGTCTGGAGATTATTATCGAACCCGAATGCATTTGTTAGCTGAATGTTTAGACATAAGTACTTTTCGAAGTGCTCATTCTTTGAGGCCACTATCAAGCCCGATGCAAGCTTTATATGGAGAAGCTTATATGCTGCTAAGTCAGCAGTTTGGCAAGGAATTGCATATCGTGTGGGAGACGAAAGGAAAATTAATGTTTGGAAAGATAAATGGTTACCAGCCCTGAGTTGCGAGTTAATTCAATCAATTGTTACCCCAGGTTTCGAAGATATCTCAGTAGCTAATTTGATTAATGCAGACAGCCGAACTTGGAATGAAGATTTACTTCATTTTCTCTTTAATGATGAGGACCTGTTGAAAATCAAACGTATTCAACTCCCTTGGAATCACAAGCCTGATGGGTTTTTCTGGAAATTTGAACAAAACGGGTGTTTTTCTGTAAAATCTTAATACTATGCTCTAGTTTCTCACTCTCGGATTAATGGCATTCCCTCTAATTTTGTTTCATCTAATTGGATAAATTTGTGGAACGTTGCAGTTCCACCAAGGGTCCATTTTTTCTTATGGAAATTGGCAACCAACTCGATTCCATCTCTTTGTAGGCTCCGTCAAAGGTATGTTGATGTGGATATCTTATGCCTGATCTGCCATGACTCGATTGAGGATGATTTTCATGTTTTTTTTGCTGTTCATATGTGCTCTCAATTTGGAACGAATTTTGTAGCGAAGGTTGGCCTTCGAGTATTCTGTCAGTCTCGGCATGGTGGGCTTGGTGCAGTTGTAAGGGGGTGAAGTTCTTAGCCAAAGCTGCATGCATAATGTGGGCTATTTGGGCTCGTCGTAACCACTTCTTTTGGCAAAATCAGCTCCTTATCTCGTCTCAAGTGGTATGGCATGGGCTGGGATTTTTAGCAGAATGGAAGGCAGCCAATGTTATTAATTCTTCGAATAGCAGCAGCCCTACTGTTCAGGCTTGGAGATGCCCGCCGGTAAGTTGGTTAAAGTGCAACGTGGATGCGAATCTCTTCGATTCAGGGAACTCAATCGGTCATGGTTGTCTGCTAAGGGACTCGGCTGGTATTGTTCTATCAGAGAGATCTTGTTTGTTGCAAGGAGGTGGTGATCCTTTCATCGCCGAAGCTTTGAGTTGCAGGGAGGCTTTGAGTTGGCTCAAAAACAATGGAATTGATCGAGTAATTCTTGAATCTGATGCTTTAAATGTGGTCAATGCTTTGAATAATGGCTTGACATATAACTCGCCTGTTGGTCTTATTCTTGATGATTGTCGAGCTTTGATAAACTAGTTTTCTTTTATTCGTTTATTGTTTGTCAAAAGATCTGCGAACCTTGATGCGCACTTGCTTGCGAGATCAGTGGGTTCTTCGACAAGTAGGGGGACTTAAGCTTGTTCTTGTCCACCTTAGTTAGGACTTTGTTTGCTCCCATTTTTCAATGATAATGACTCTCATTCAGTCAAAAAAAAAATTTGTCAGCAAAAATTTGATATCATTCGTGAACTTTTTAAAAAACTAATCAACCCTTCAACGTTGCTGACCAGAAAATTCAAGCGTTTTATGAAGAAGGATGAGAGATTTAACAAGAAGAATTTTCTCAGCAAAAAGAAACCAACTCAACACAGAAGAGAAGCCAAGGAAAGAAAAAAACAAATAATACAGCAAAGATATCAAGTGCTTTGACTGTGGAGAAAATGGTCATATCCAATTTTAAACTTGGCAAAAATATACCAATTTATCTCCTTAATGTCACGTGTCAATTTCTGATTAGCGAAAAAAATCAAAATGATATATTTGAAAAATCAAACCAAACAAATTTTGACATGTGATATTGATGAAACTAAATGATTCATTGTTATCAAATTGAGAAGATAACTGAATATTTTATAAATTGAGAATGTTATTCAACTTTTATTGTAAAATTAAAGAATAATGATGCATTTAATCAAAGTGACACCATTTAACAAATTAGTAACTTGAGGCACGAGGAAACTAATTAGTACATATTTGTTAACATACAAAAAAAAAAATCTCCCTGTAGTTTAATTTGTCAAAACAAGACCACCACCGAAAAAAACTATATAAGTTTAATTCATTAAGAAAATCATTTTAATTTAGACTTGTCGTATAAATAAATCAAAATTATTTGATATAATTACTTAAAAATAATTAATTTGGGCAAAAGAAGTGAATAGGAAATTGGCCTTTGGACCCGTTACCTTTATAGTCACAAAATTCGTTTTCTTCAAAACTGCTATTAAATCCATCTCCTTCTACTTTTCACAGACCATTCTCTTTCCAGATCTTAACCTATAATTTTCTTCCTCCCATGGCTCATCTCCACCCTACCGACGATCCTTTTCTCCTTCAATACCAGCCCTCCGATCTTCGAATTGCGTCGGAGTTTCTTACTACTTGGCTCCCTTTTCTTTCTACAGATCTCTGCTGCCACTGCACTCAAATTCTCTCCGATCGTGTCCGCTTTCTTGAATCTGGTACTTTTTTCGCTTCCTTCTTCTTCCTTGAAACTTCCGTTGGCGTAATTACATAGTTCTTAATTTAATTTTGTAGTTTTATCTGAATGTTATCTTTATCGAAAGAATGCAAGTATTAGTTTTTTTTTATGTTTCCTTTATTGGAAGTGCTTTTCTTAATGGTTGCTACTTTTATCTTTGTTGGGCTTTAAGCGGAAATAATTTATAGAGCGTTTCTTGTCCTGTGTTTTTTTTTCTAATTAGAAAGTTGTGGTTGTTTCTTTTTTGGGAATTATTTTTTAGGAGATCATGCTGAAGCGAAGCCTTCACCTTTTGATAAACCAGTAGCGATCCCTAGCAATGTTCATCCACAAGAGAATAGTTGCGGAGATAGTTGTGACAACAATTCTGCGAGGAGTTGGAAAGATAGAGATGAATACCAGGATATAGATGCAGAGGCAGATGACACGTATTCCCTGGGCAGTTGGAAAGATGGATCAAATGGATGGTCTGACCTTGTTTCAGAACCTTCTACAAGTAGAGTACATGGTGAATCTCCTTTGATTGATGCCCCTAGCCATCGAATGTCTTGGGCTGACATGGCAGCACAAGAAGATGAGCTTGAGGCAGAGGAACAAAATGATTTGAACACACGTGTAGTTAGTCTAAGTGCTTCAACTGGGGAGATGAAGATATCAAAGACCGTTGAGAAGCCTAAGTTGACAAGGGAACAAAGGGAATGCATCCGGTTTGTGAATGTGAAGAGGAAGAAAGATTTTATCTGCTTGGAGAGGTTCAAAGGAAAGATTGTGAATATTCTTGAGGGACTTGAACTACATACTGGTGTTTTCAGTGCGGTAGAGCAGACAAGAATCGTAAATTTTGTGCACGAACTTGAGGAGATGGGGAAAAAAGGAGAGCTTAAAGGTATGTCGTCTTTGACTAACTAATGTTATATGGTATGATCATTATGCTTATAAATTATAATGAAAGACCAATAAGAAAACTGCAATCACAATAAGTAACAATTGTTTAGCTTATATTCTGATTTTAGTTTCTTGATTGGTTCATAGTTGAGGCCTTGAGGGATCTGTTTTTCCATTTGATACTAGCCAACTACATTTAGTTTTCATAGTATCATCACGTGAAGGAAAATTAGATAGAAAATATCAAAATAACCATAGGTGGCATAGTTAAAACCTTAATATTGACATTCAGTGTGTTTCTTGGAGGCAATCAGGGAAAGCTCAAGGTTGCATCACTGTATCGTTCATCACATTTCTGAACATCTCCTATATTTTGCATGTATGTGTGTTCAAACATGTTACTTTTCTCTATAGCAGTGTGGTCCGAAAACAGTTTGATGATTGATTATGGGTTTGGCACATTGCTTGTTTGTTATTGATTCCAATATAAAAAAATGTCATTTTGGGAATTTTTTTATGGATAATTGATTATGGTTACTCAGTTGAAATGTCATCTTATTAATCAATTATGAATTATTTTGGAATTTTCTCGCAGAGAAAACATTTACAGCCCCACCGAAGTGGATGAGAGGAAAAGGACGTGTAACTATCCAATTTGGTTGTTGTTATAATTATGCAGTGGTAAGTTTTTACATTTTTATGCATATTTAATAACTTGTTCAAAATCCAATGCATATAAAGACCCACTCTTCTACTTAGATTGCACAGGCGCGATTTTTATTTTAAGTCAATTGAACCTTTTGAGAATAAAGGAAGGTAAATATTTTCAACTAAATCATGTTTTTATTCTTTACATAAATTTTTTTCTCATCAATCCTAGTCATACATTTATTTTCTTCAGAACTCGATGCCTGTGTCATCAAAGCAAAATTCTTAGAAATCTAAGTCTTATGATTCAGTGCTTTAGACACTATTATGAGTTATGACCCATAAGAATGGATCAAATGGAAAATCCCAAATTGAGTTTCTATTTAGAAATTACTTTATAGTATTGTTATCTCGTCAACCATTGCGATAATGCTGTCATTTTTCACTATCATTCCCCATTGAAATTGGCACTGGTCCTCACTACATCTGAGTTCTTAGTTGAACGAAATTTTGGGTCGCGTAATTGGGTATGGTTCAACACTAAAAATCTAAAAGCATTTAGACAAATATCAAAGTTAATAAAAATTCAATCATAGAAATTGGTAAAAATTGTGATAGTTAGTCGGCTGTAATTAGTTATTTCTAATACTAATATTCCCATAGGGGCAGTGTGCTTGAGGATAAAGGTGGAGTTATGATAGGCGGTTTCAAGGAGGGTGAAAGAGTGCAGATGTTGTGACGAATTCTATTGCACTCTATTCTCTGGGTATAGAGGGGAACTTTGATTTATAGGAGATAGAGTTTCATCTTGATTCAAAGGTGCACCTTAGGCTCCGGTCTCTTCAAGCTTCAGCCTCATCATCTAAGCGCTTGCCAAGCTCCTCATATGCGCGCTTGACACCCATATCAAGGTTTTTTTAGGAATGCAACGATTTAGGTAAATTTACGTTTCGGGAAAGAAAATTAAATTAGGAAAATATTAATTATGGAAGTAGAGAAGCTAGGGAACGAGAGACATTAAGAAAATGACTGAAATTAGGAAAAAAGAACTGAGGGAGAGAAATAAGAACGAAAAGAAATGAAAGATATCTCAATATCAATTTCAAATTGGTTCACACTTCAGAATCAGTTACTTAACTAATCAGACTCTAAATAACTATTTGTCTCTCTATATCACTGTTGTATACAACAAGTTAATAGCAAATTTATGGTACACTATGTTTAATATTTTTATTTGATTGTTCCGCCTAGCATCGTTAGGCATGCTCCTTGTGCCTAATCTCCAGACCCCCTTGCACCTTAACTGCTATGCTTAATGTATTGCTGTTTTTCTATTCCTTAATCTTTCTATTTTCTTGATAATGTTAGCAAAATACCATGATGTTTCTTTCTAATTTCTTGATAATGTTTGCTGTGTATGCTCTTTTGGTTTCTCCCATAGATGAAGTAAGCATGAGATAATCAATTAGCTCGAGCAGAATAAGAGTTGAATCTTGTGGTTTGATAGCTACATGATAGGAGTTTTGAACTTTGACTTCTAACTTTTTGTTTATAACATACAAATGCAGCAGACATTGGGAATTAAATTTTTTTTGAATGTGAGAACTAGTCAAAGATGAATTCTGTCTTTTTTTTGTTCTTCTAAATGATAAGTTCAAAATTTTTCTCTCTCAAATTGTATATATGTGCTTTTTTTATTTGCAAACACATGTGTGCTTAAATAAGAATATAATGCATTACAAGTTAGAACCAAGACTTATGAGACTATACCTTGGAATCAAGTGCTTTTTGTAAGTTCATGCATTACGTTGTACAATGCCAAACATTTGTTGGTTTTGATTTATAGACAAATTGGTGTCTTTTCATGAAAATAAGATTTGATTTATTGTTCTCTGGGCAGGACAAAAGAGGCAACCCACCAGGCATCCTCCAAAACGAAAATGTGGATCCTATACCTGACCTCTTCAAGGTGATCATTAGGAGGCTAGTTAAATGGCATGTGCTTCCTCCAGCTTGTGTTCCTGATAGTTGCATCGTTAATATTTATGATGAAGGGGACTGCATACCGCCACACATCGACAATCATGATTTTGTTCGACCTTTTTGCACTGTGTCATTTGTCAGTGAGTGCGATATAGTATTTGGATCGAACCTGAAGATTTTGAGCCCTGGTGAATTCTCGGGACCAATTGCTATTCCATTGCCTGTTGGGTAAGTCCATAATTCATGGCTCCATTCCCATCATACATCTTCATTTTTCATCTTGTTCGAGTGGTTGCTCATCTTATGCTTAAACTTTATTCTTTTCATCACAAAACCTGAATCTAGAGAACTAAGATTTTACTCTACCAGGTCTGTTCTTGTCATAAATGGAAATGCTGCTGATGTAGCTAAGCATTGTGTGCCTTCAGTTCCTACGAAAAGGTATTGTTCGAAGCTTTGTTTACATTTTTTTGTTGTAATTACTTGTTTTAATGATTTGGTTATGATTTTCTTCGGCATTCTGTTTCTGATAGGATATCTATAACATTTAGAAAAATGGATGAAGCAAAAAGGCCTTTTGGGTTCGTTCCAGCCCCTGATTTGCAAGGCATTGAGCCATTAACATATGATGTGAACAACGAAAAGAAGTTAAATTCTCCAAAGTCTGAGTCTCATAGGAGGAGGCAGCCAACTAGGAAGGAAGTTATGGTTGATGGAAGAGGGTTTGGAGATGATGGGTCCTGCTCAGAATCTCGTTATTCAACTTTTAGTAGACGAGGATATAGTAATAACCGGAGGTTTAGATGATTGGTGATTTGAAGGAAAAAGCTTACAAGTAATTCCATCCTTTCCTGTGTTGCAACATTTGCTGAAATTGCGCTCGTTAGTTTGAGCAATATATTCAATGGTTGGTTAGCGTTTGCTTAAAGTTTTCCGCACCGATATAATCCAAGTTTTCTGGGGAAGCGGTTGTTCGAGGTTCTGAGTCGGTTGTCTAATGCATGATTTCTGCTGTCTTTAGAAGCCACTGGATTAATGCGTCATTTTTTTCTATGTATCTTTAGTTTGCAATATTCCTTTTTATTTATATGGATACGGTGTGTGAAAGTTGTATCTAAGAGAGTTTTACTGCCACGCAGGTAAATTCAACGCAAGATTTTGCTTTTAGACATTTTATAATTTTTAAGGTGCGAGAGTTGTAGTATTATAGTTTTCAATGATTGTATTGATTTGATTTGGTATAGATAGATAAACATTTGGAGCTCTGAAAATGAAATTGTGTTAATGGCTGCTGGATGTTTAAACATTCGAACCTGTGTAGATAATGTCTTAAGTTGTCTGTTCTATCACGTGTTAAATTTGGTGAGATTAATGATTTTGAATGTTGATCTCAATATATATACGAATGTTCAAGATGTAGTTTGATTAGAAATGTTTTATCTCAAATTGGATCAGTGAAATTAAAGAAAAAGTACAATGGAAGATACAAACTTGAAAAAATGAAGTGTATTTTACAAATATTTTTTATATCCAAAAAATTGCTAGTCGCCCACCGTGGGGCTCGAACCCACGACCACAAGGTTAAGAGCCTTGCGCTCTACCAACTGAGCTAGACGGGCTTTTGTTGTAATCCGAGATTTAGATTTATTATTGTTTTTTCAATCTATTGTACTTTCTTTTTCCTTGCTGTTTAGCCCTTCAATAAATATAAGGATCAAAGTATAAGTAACTCCTAGAGGTTACTACATGCTAGACATGTTCGCGGTCCGGGATACCAGCCATGCCTGGCCGGTCCAAGTCCACTTCAACAGGGTTTGGACAATCACTTTTTAAAAAAGTCTGGACCAAACCTGTAAAAGCTCGAAAATTAATAGGTCAGACTTGTTTTTTATATAAATATTCGAGCCCGGTTCGAGTTAATTTTATATTTTATATTTTATTCTGTTAAATTTGTATACTTGATTACAATAAATTATACTAAATATTAAAGATTCTAAGTAAACATAGAATTTAAACATATTTTGATTTATTTTATATTTTTCCAATTTAGTTTAATAAAAAATTAGTAACAAAAACATATTTATGGGCTTGGGAATGACCTTATAGGCCCAGTCCAAATTCGAAATTTTAAAGTATGGATTTTGATTGGGCTTGGGTAAACATTTTTTTAAAAAATCAGTCAAACCCAACCCGCCAACGAATAGATCTACTACATGACACAAATTATAACCAACAGCAAAATTATTCCCACATAAATTCACATATTCTACCAATCTTTCGGTAAGGATTTTCCTAAGTTAAAGACCAATTTCAGAGAATATTTGAGCAACCTCTATCCCTCCATTACAAGCTAGCCCCTATAACAAATTCAAGAAATGATACCATATAACAAATTCAAGAAATGATACCATTCTTACATATATTCATATTTACCTTTTCGTGTGGGGGTGGGGGGAAGTAATTTTACAAACACTACATTTAGAGAAAATTGATCTCACACCAGCCAACTATTAAATATTTATTTATTATATAAAATGAACCTCTAATAATTGGAGAATAAGCAATTATTTTATAATAGAGAATAACCATTTTTTTGGTCTTGAAATTTAACAGTTGATTCTTAAAAAAATTATATTCACATGGAATATATAATAACAGGAGGAAAAACACAAAACCAGAATCAATTCTATATTTATATAACACAAATTAATTTTTATAAAACTGGGACCGGAAAAACCATTTCAGCAGAGGCAGAATCTGTGGAGGAGTGGCGGTGGTGGTCGTCGCCGTCGTGGCGGTGGTCAGCCGTGAAAGAAGTTTTCTTGATAAACTCGATACAATCGGCGACGGCTTCAGAGTTATGAGGATCGGCGGACGGATGGCAATAATTTGATCTGGCTGTATTGATTTTCCGATTATGAGTAGCGGAGATCATCATGAGACGGAAAACAGCTTCCCGGAAGCGGTTAAGAAGGGTCATCGGAGACAAAGCACGGGCGGTGGCGGTGGTCTTACATCTCAGCCGTGGGATGCACAAAATATGGGTCTTGTTCATTCTTTTTGGACTCATTTCTTCTTTCTCCATTGTATTCACAATAACATATATTTTTTGGCCTATTTATATGAGAATCTATCCATATAAGACAATCTTTTCATTTGTTTAAGGCAAATTACTTCTTAAGCCCTTCAACTTTTTAACGTTTACAACTGTTCTGATAGTTGACTTTCGTTGGATTACTTGTGTTTTATGAGTTACTTTCAAAAAAATTTATGGAAATTTAAAGAGATTTGTTTTAGTTTATATAGTGTTATTTCTTAATGGGCTTGCAATGATGTAAGAGAGATAAGGTGAGCTCCCGTGCGCGTATGAGAGAAATAGTTCAAAGTCGTTTCCAATGCAAATCGTCTGAATTTTTCCACATGAGCAGACGAAATCTATGCTCAGGAGCTTTTTATTATTTTATGGAGAAAATAATATCTTAATTAAAAATAATTTTGCTACAGATTTTGAATGACTTTTGGTTACCTTGTAATTGTTGGTTTTTACTATCATTCAATTCTTAAAAACTATTAGCATTAACCTACAATAACTATATTTTTTTAATGTAAAAACATTTTTTCTTTTAATTGCCAAAAATTATATTTCGACAGTCACATTTTGCAGCTTATAAATAATATCGTTTGTATTCTTTTTGAGTATACAAATAAATCTTTCATTTTTTCATACATTCTTATTTTCCGGATATACTGCCTTTTTTATCTTGTGTCATCTCTACTTATTAATAGGTGAAGAATTGGTTCAATCATGGGAGGGATTACAATGAATCCTTTAAAAACAATGCTTAACACAACTCCGTTCCCTAACATTGCTTTTATCTTTGTTCACAGATTCTGATCCAGTATTCAACCTATATTCATTGCAACCTTTTGTTTTAATAGCTTCAAACTTGACACAATTGTCTGGTAGCTGTAACATGTATCAATTCACTTAATAGGTTTGGGTCATATAAAATTGTAGCATGCGTCAATTAGTTATTACAGTCAGTCCGGTGCAAAATATATCAAGTTTCGGGTTAATACTATAAAAAAGAAATAGTTGATTTATTGCGAAATATATGAAAGTTAAGGGCTTAAAATGGTTTTTTGCTTATTTATTCAGTCGAGTTTGGACGGTAGTGATCAGAGTGATTACTGAGTAGGAAGGTTGGCTGGAACATCATGTGGCTGTTGTAGGTAGTCATTTAACTAATTACTCAACTCAATTAATAATTAAAATAAACTTCATTGCTGGGTTCTACTTCTGTTGGAAACTTTATTTACTTTTCCCGTCCAGCATTAAAAATGATAATTTGTAATGAATTTATGTTGTTATTAGAAATAAAGAAATTGGAAAGTATCACAACTTGATTGCTAAACTTAATTATTACCTAATGAGTGTAAAAGAAAAACAAAAATGAAGCAATCATTTTAATATATCAGTCTCATCTTTTTCCCTTAAAGAAAAGGAAAAATAACGAGCTACACCTTGCAAGTTATGAGTTGAATTTCCTTAACTCATAAATGCACGTAAAGGAAACATAAATATCAAAAAATTAACTTTGTGGTAAATATAATTCAAGAAAGGGAAAGTCAAATAGTTCCAATAATTTATTTGATTATCTTTTATGGAATTTATTTGAATTTTTGAAAATAAGAGTCCACATATGCAAAGTGAAATATAGAAATAATGAAAGATACTTGGAAGCAAATAAATTAAAGCTTTTTTGTCTTCACTTGTGGTTTTCACATGCTTACATGTGCATTTAAAAATATGTATAGTCAAATTATTGTTGACCACTTCCCTTAATTCAGCCGTCTAAACCAAAAGTGATTATTTAATAATTTAGCTTGTAAACTATTAATATAAGCCTATTAATTATATAGTTGATATTGGTCTTGCAATTTGTTTGTAATTAAATGATGCTTTACACAACCGAGATAACTCGGTGACAAAATGAAGGGTCGATGACTTGATACTCCGAATAAGTATAAAAATAAGAGAAACTTATTTTATTTCAATATTCATGTTTAAAGATTAATTACTGTAACACTTACATGTAATTAGAAATTGATAACACGTATGATTATATGCATGCAGATCAAGTGTAGATTCTGGATCATTACATGTTAGAATTGTAAATGTATTATGGCTCATTTTCAATTATTAAAAAATCATATATTTTACGTATTTTAATTGTTCATTTATCGGCCATGAATGAACTTCAAAGATGATAGGAAATAGAAAAAGGGAAAAAGGGGATGGGTGTAGGAATGGAGCATGTTAACTTGAATCTCTTTGCCGTACATAATTTTGGATTTCTTGTTGATTTGTTGCTTTTCACCACCTCTTAATTTAACTATCGAGTCGACCACCAATTCACAGATCGAAAGCGAAAGCTCAGTAAATAGTAATACTCCACATAATCTTTCGAATTTACAATAGCTACAATATAAAACATTAAATAAACTGAGATGGTAAAAATTAAGATTCGATGGTTCTTTGACAACAAAATTACATCTGACTATTGCTCGTTGTCTTGCAATTTCATATCCACTCTTCCCATGCATGGCGAAAATTATTACAACTCAATAATTATTGAATTACTTTTACGTTCCAAAGAATATAAACTCGACTAATGTCATTAACTTTATTAATTATTGAATTGATTATAATTAATTAATTATTGACACCCGGGATGTTACATGTTAAATAAAATAACGTGAAATTAAAGGCATAAATGTAAAACTATAAATTTTAGTGAAAAACAAAAGTCAGCAAATATTTATAATAGTAAACTAATTATAGCAAAATACTATAATCTACAATTTTTATTACTTGATTTCAAAATAAGTTTTTTTTGTAAATATGAACATTTTAATTATTGAAGAATCCGAGAGAATCAAACCCAGGATCCTCCACCATCTTTGCTCTAGTTTGGGAAGAGGTATAACCACTAGATCAAAGTGAGTGAAAGTAAAAATGACAAAATTCATATAAATGATAAAAGAAAAGATAGACATAAAAAAGAGAGAACTTTGTGAAATGCTATAAAAGTTATCTTTCTATAAATTATACATAGATATTGAACACGATTAATATTTTTCAAATTCGCTATGAAACTTCTCAATCATTTTCGAGCTCAGATTTCACAACTGAATTGTTTTGAGCAAAATGATAAAATTATATTTATTACAAATGATAGTCACATAAATTATTCTGCAAACAACACCATATATATAAGAAAATGCACAGCAAAGCAATAAATACTAGTTTTGTAAATCCTCAAATATTTAACAACCAATTATCCCAAACCAAGAACATACCAAGCTAACCAACACTTTACACGACGGGCTGACCACAGAGCCTCTTTCGGATCTGCAACAAGAGGCAAACACGGCTTTATGTTATTTGACATGCTAAATGTAAACAATGGATTCATGCATGTCAGCAAAGGAGTACTTATTATAAGTTTATTTAAGTCAACGACTTGAACCCAAACTAACCCACTCGCTAATTTATGTTGAGTTTTGCGATGCTCACAGTTTACTTCTAATTTGATTACATCTACCGAGAGTGACGTGTGCAAATTTGCAAAGATAATAGAAATGATTAATAGTTAGAAATATCCACTTCAATTGTGGATTAGTCGGTCAATCCTAATTGGAGCCACACTAACTCAATTTTTCTTGCTGTGTTAGCATGCCATGTAATGTTGCCTTCTCTAACAAGATTACGCCATTTGAGTAATTTAGGCTTTGCAAATATTACTAACACGAACACCAAACAGTTTGATGTTAAAGAGCCCAAATCTATGGTGTTCCTAATTTTGAAGTCCACCAATAACGTAGCACCCAACACTCTTTTATTGTCATCCCAATGAGTAAAAGCTTTGATAGCATGCATTCTACCCTAATTTTTCACGTAGAATTCTTAAATGACTTAAAAGGACCCTCGTAAAATTCCAGAAAAAGTTGACATTCATTTCTTCATTTCACCTTTTTAAATTCTAATTCAAACATGTAAGAGTATAAAACACGACACAAAGCAACACATGTTAAAGGGGTAGGACTTTTAAATGGCCAAAAAGGACAACTACGAGGTACTTCATTGCTTATTCTGGTCACAGTGAGTCAGTGACAATTTGTGGACTAGTTGTAGGGATAGTACTTCTATTTGTAAGTATAGTGTTTCATCTTATTTCATATATATAATTGTTTTTCTTTTCATTATAACTGCTCGTTTTTTCGACTTATACCAAGATCTCAAATATAACCCCACCCCTCCCCCCACCCGACCCCCCCACACACACAATAATGGACTGATTTGAAGATGAGTAATTAGCTTCAACAGCAGAAGGATTTGAATGTTTCACTATCAGCTGCATTATGAATGTTTGTATATATTTGACAATTCAAAGTTTTTATCTGTTGGTGGTCAACATGTCACTTCCTTCCTCCCACAATTTAAAAACTCCTAGGCATATTGACCTAAAATTGGTTATTACATTTGCTATTGCCAACTTATATTAAAGATTTATAACCATGCAAAGAGTACTAAGAAGAACGGCAAATAACAAGGATATGAAAGAGAGAGTTAAAATGAAGCGTACGTACCTCAGGAAGTTTTTTGCGGAAAACAAGATCCAACCGTGCATCAAGGGTATTCTCACATACAATTTTCCCATCTCGAGAAGCTAGCACCACTCCTCCAGAGCTGAAGTATTACGACCATAAAACAAATTAAAATGCAAATACTACTTCACAAAACAACAGAGATTTTTTAAGAAATTAATTCTAGTAGACTTTCAAGCCTGAGCAACAACCCATTCTGTGACTAGCTACATGAGTTTTGTGGAATTAAGATGCAAAACTATACAGATAATGCTGGGGGGCATTTTCTGGACCAATTACCTTATAGGTCTAGAATTAAGAATTATTTAACCTAGAAATAAGGGCACATGCCTTATTTATTGGGATGAGAGAACAGGCGGTTATACGTGCCAAGCAGTTGGCAAGGGGTATGATAAGAATTCTGTTAGTTGGTTTCAGCTAAGGTAGCAAGTAATCTCTGTACTGTTAATGATTTTTTCTCTTGTTTGGCTCTCTCTTTTCTGTTTGGCTGAGTTTTACTCTTGACAAATAATGACTGTATCTCTTTGTTTGGAGTGTTTATTCATCACATTCATTGGAAATCATAAAAGCGTCAGTCCAGCATATATGCCACCATAAAAAAAAAGACAATCACCAAAGAACAGCTAATGTCCTCAAAATCCATAGCAAACAGCAACAGAGAGACAGATAAGAAATCAAAATGCAAGGATAAAATGGCAAAAATACCAGAAAGGACCATGGGCATCATGATGACCAGGAGCAGGAGGAAGATAGACATGCTTGTCAATGATGATTTCAGGAGTATGAACCTCTACTTTCTCTGCATATTCTTGTTTTGTTGAATCTAGGACAGACTCCACCAAGTGTAGGTCATCTTTCCGACAACGAAGCAAGACAGCAGGCTCCTTGAGTCTGAGTAAACTCTGTCAAAAGAAATTAGATGACAAAATCACTATAATTTCTCATTTGTCAAATTTATTTGATTATACATGACATATCTTGATATTTTATTTAAAAACATATATTGACAATAAGTGTTAATATTTCACAAAAGGGAATTTTAGTTTTTATTTAAAAAAACGAGAAGATTTACAAAACTAAACTATGAATTTCAGAAAGACTGATACACGTTGTTAGAGGTATCAACATCAGTGTACAAAAATTCTTTTTCTCAGCTGACTGAAAGTGTCTCTTTTTATGGTTTAACTCATTAAGAATAAAAGTAAAAGAATGAACCTATATATTCACTGACCTGAACTATCAAATCTTTCAAAAGCTTTTTGTACACGTGATGATTATGGCTCACATTTAGAAGATCCTTTGCTGCTGCCTCTTTCATGGCATTAACCACATCGTCTTGGGCTTGAAGAACCTTAATCCGGGAAGCATTAAGTTGCATGGAGTACTCACTGACAAAATAAATAAAAATTCACGACTCAGTCATATATACCATTTTTGGTGAAGAAAAAGGTAGTATTCTGTTATGTGAATAAACAAATTGCTAGCAGTGGAGCAGGAGTTGATAAAAAACATCAGTACTAGCAAATCCAAATATTTCTAACCGTACATACTCGATCATACTCAAAGTGCATGACATTCGTAAACATCAACCTAAAGCAATCATGTCCTAATTTTAGTACAACTCTGACATCCAACTTTATTTGTGGTGATTCTACAGTTCAAATTGATAATTTTAGATCAACTTCACTCTACGAAACTCTCTAATTAACTAATACCTAGCAATTACCAAGTCGCACATTCAGGACTCATCCCTTATAACTCAATTTTCAACTGAATCAATACATACCAACACGGAGTGCATAATAGTACATATCCTATCTTCAGGTAATAATCAACGAAAAGAAGTGAATAGTGAAGGAAAATTACATCTTCTTCCGAACATCGACTTGCTTCTCTTTACGCTCATACTCTTGCCTAATCTTCTTCTTCTCTGCCTCTACAAGCTGTAATTTCTCGATATTGAATTCCTAGCAAAAGATCGAATAAGCGCGTTGGAAAATCAAATTAATTCCATTCCCGGCAATAAATAAACTTTAATGGATCAATATTATTAAAT